>PVJX010003483.1:29133-108281 GCA_004027295.1 Dolichotis patagonum | reverse complement strand
TTTTTTTAAATTGTGAGGATCTGATTTTTTAAAAACTTCTTTATATGTACAAGTAGAAGTCCTTTGTCTGAAGGACAGTTGGATAAGAATTTTTCCCAATTTGTGGGATTTCTTTTAACTCTGTTAGTGATCTCTTGTGACACATACAAACTTTTAGTAAAATGACATCCCAGTAGTTGACTCTAAAGTATTTCCCATGTAGTTTGGCTTTTGTTCCTGAACTCTCTGCCTACACATATATCTTCAACATTTGCACCTACTTTGTCTTTTGCCAGATTTAGTGTTTCTGCTTTAATGTTTAGATCTTCTTTGATCCATTTAAACTTTACTGTGTGATGATAGATACAAGTATAGTTTTAGTCTTCATCATTTAGACAGCCAGTTTTTCCATTGCTTTTTTCACTTTGACACTTGCAAATTTATAGTAAGGTATACTACATTTTAGTAATTCCCTTGAAAGGCTGATTTATTACACCAGTATGATTATTCAGTGTACCAATAATGGTTAACATATGACTATTTAAAAAACATTATGTGAGGTGGTTCCATTTTCCATTTAACCCAGTTATGGTGTATTTTGCAAATTAGACTTGTGCCCACAACAGTATTGCTTTCAAAATGTCCTCCTTTTATCTTCGTTGTAAATATCTTAGAAGTTACTGAGAAAGACAACTATTGCCTGCTAAATCCTAGAGAAATAGTTGTGAGATTAATGATACAACACTACAGGATCCAGAAGCATGGAAAGCTATATTTCACCAGCTATTCCTCTAATGGAAACACATCAACAGTAGAAAGTGGCTACCAGAGGACATTTGATTTCTGTCTGTGGTTTTAGTACTTGTCCATTAGTGAGCTAGCTGAGAAACTATTACCATTTGTTGAAGAAACTGTCTTTTTTCCAGTGAATATGTCGGGTTCCTTTGTCAAATACAAGGTGGCTGAGTGTGTTTGCAGTTGTGTTTGCATCTTCTGTTCTGTTCCACTGATCCTCTGATCTATTTCTTTTTGCCAGTGTCCTACTGATTTTATGACACTAGATTTGTAGTATAATTTCAAGTCAGGGATTTTGATGCTTGCTGCCGTTCCTTTGCTGGCGAGGACAGCCTTTGCTCTTCTTCAGCACAGGCTGCATCTGCAGCTTAAACACAAGCTGCTTCATGGATATATTTTGCTGCTGATTCCCACACTCACAAGGAAGCCCCAAAGAACTGAGCCCAAATGGCTTGCACCATTCTAATGGGCACGAGAGCCTGCTGCCCATTCTAAGCTAAAGGTGGTTACAGGAAGAGAAAGAGAAAATGAACAAAAGCAAATAAATCGCATCAGAGTAAAACCAACACAAATGAGTCCTGCAATCTAGAATAAATGCTTGACAAATAATTTTAACCTCTGAATCTCTTGTCACAACAATCAGTGTCCAAAAATAACCAGTGAAAGTTCCAGATGACTCCAAAGGATGGCACCTTCCCCACACAAATGGCCCTGATGACCACCGGAGGCCCAAAATATATTACATCCCACAGTCAACCAACAGTGAAGTTCCTTACCTCACTCACTGCAGAAATGACCACGGAGTAAATCTGAGCTGCAGGGACAGTGGATCGTTGCGTGCACTTCCCAGCAGGAAAACAGGCACAGATCTCCCACTCCCAGTTCTGCCAGCAGCCTTTTTCCTTTTCACAACAAAGGCAGGAACCTTTATAGGCAGCCTATGCATGAACAGGCAAGGAGGGAAATTCCTCATTTAAAAAGTGACCCTGCCAGGCTTTAGCTCAGCGGGCATTAGGGTCTGCCTGGCAAGGGCACGGTTTTGAGTTCAGTCCCTGCTGCCAAAAAAACTGACCCATGCAGACCAGGAATGTAATTCAGTGGCATAAGCATCTGCCTGGCAAGCATAAGGCTGTGAGTTTGGTCCCAAGGACCAAAAAAATAATTAACCAAGGGCCAGAGATATAGCTCAGCAGCACAGTGCCTGCCTGGCAAGCGAGGCCCTGACTTCAATTCCCAGACCATTAATTAACTACCCAATTAATTAGAAAAGCATCCCAGCAGTAGCTGCAAGCAGTCCATCCCTGTTCCCAGGATGCACGCCTCTCAACAGGAGTGGCCTATGTCCCTTCATGCTCCCCAAACTTACTAGATTCTTAGGTCTCTTAGGCTTAGGCTTCTTAGCCTGAGGTTGACCAAATTCAAGGAGGCCATGAATTTAGAGAAAAAAAGGAAAGATTTACCCACAGCTGCCTGTGAGGAGACTGAGGGGCCATTTGCATCACATCATCATCTCAGTGGAGCTGGCCAGGCCCCTTTCACAGTGAAGAACAGAGAGGAGGGAAATGCAGGATCCTAGTGCAGATCTCCACACTGGCTTCCTCACATTTAGCTCTCTGCAGTTAATTGTCCTCTCACTTTTGTGGAAAGAAAGCTGGGCTCCTGGCCTTTTGATGCTTGGATCTGCATATTTTGTTCATTTATCTGAACACAAGATATAGGAGGAAGCTATACATGAGCTACCCTGAGGAAGCAACTTGCCTCTCCGGGAAAAAAGATAACTTTTGCCTTTTAACTTGAAATGCCTGGATATATTCTGTCCTTTTGGAAGTCTAAATTCCCAACTTTATTCCTTTTAACAGGAGTTTCAAATCTATCATCAACTCCAAAATAATTTTTGTTGTTTCCACATGGTTTTATTTGGGCCCCAGTAAGATTCTTTTACATTGGTCAATTTTTCTAATCTGGAATATATTATTCTTTTATCTCTTGACTTTGTAGTTAGTGCTCCATCTTCTGAGTATTTTTAAGAAATTTCATAAATTTTCTTCATTGATTTAAGAGAATTGCAGAGCACTTTCTACATTCATTTATATTCCACCATCACAGATTTTGGTCCATCTACTGGGAAATCTGAGCGTTCAGCTTTGCTGATGATCTTACTTCTAATCTTCTCCTGGGTCAAGTCCAGCCATCACTCTAATGTGGCTTCACCTTCAGAGTTGGAACCGACCTCCCCTCTGCTTGGGCAGCCAGGCAGCTGCCCTTTCTTCTCTTCTTCAGTTAGGAAGAGGAGTCCTTAGGTGTGGTCTCCTAACTAGCAGGTGAGGCAGTGGTTCAAAGGGACATTAAATAGTGCAGTGTCTCTTGGTGTTTCTTCCCGCCTGTCAGCCCAGCAATGCATGGGATGAGGTCCCCTTCACTTCCTCCCTGACTCTTCTCCATGTGACAGGATGTGTGAGGAGAAGAGGATCCCAGAACCCAGTTTTGAAGATGTCTGTGTCCCAGCTCCCTCCTGGAATCCAGGCTGGGAAGCTGTGTGATGAGTGAGAAAGCTATTCCAAGGCTCCTCTAGCCCTTGGGGAAAAGAGAAAACCCCTGTGGTGCATTGGTTTGCATCTCAGTGAGGGCAGGGCCCTGCCTAGCTGGTTCATGATTGCAACTAAACTCTTCTTGTGGTCCTGCCATTGCATATTGCATTTCTACATGAGAAATTTCTACGTGAGGAACTAAAAAATATTGGTGTAATTTTTACATTCATCAATAGTTTCTACCCAATGCAAATATAATGTTTAATTATCTTCAGGTTTGCATATTTGCATACTGACCAGCAGTTATGTTTTGTGTGGAATATGATTTTCCTTCCAGCCTGCAAACCCTCTTAACATTTCTTTTGGACCAGGTCTGCAGGAAAAACTGCTCTGATTTTGTGCAAAACTTGGAAGATCAGTATTTCTCTTTCACATTGGAAAGTTATTATTCCATTGTCCCTGGGACTTGCTTAAATTTTATGAGATGTAACTCATCATTCTAATTTTATTACTCTTATTAGGTTAGGTATTTTTTAGTTGATTTTATCATTGATCATTTATAGTTTGACTATGGTGCCACAAGTTTTCCTTTATTTTACTTGCAATGATTAAAGATTATTAAAATGCTTGAATCAGGGGATAAGGTTCTTGATAAGTTCTGGGATACTCTTGGCTATTACCATTCCAACATTTCTTCTGCTGCAATTGGCTCCTTCTGTGACTCATCAGAGATTCCTCACTGGGGTCATGGTCCCTTCAGTTGGTTATAAATCTCTCTTTCTATTTTATTTTAGATCAGATGGTTTCTTTTGATCCATTCTCAAATTCACCGGTCTTTCCTCCTGCTGTTCTAGTGTGCTCTAGTGATTCTGAGATAAATTTTTATTTACAATAGATTTCAGTTGAAAATATGTGATTTTTATAGCTTTACATGAAAATTTTCTCTCTGTTCATGCATGTTATTAATCTCCACCTCTCTGAATCCATTGAAGTTAAGAAGTCCTTGCTATTTCATTGCACTTAGCAAAAGCTACAGTTTTTCTTCAAAGAAAATTCTGCCTGATTGTAAAGCAAATAGCTTCATTAGAATGTTCCATACTTTTTCCTTTTATTTTAGACATTGTTTAAAGGAACAGTGGAGGTGACATTACATAACTGCTCACAGAGACTTAGACTGAGATAATGCAGTTTAGGGCTGAGCAGGGTTGAGACAGCCTCAGTGTGTCTTCAGGAACAGCTGCCCCCTGCTCCTCTCTGTCATTCAGCTGTCACTGCCCTGCACTTGGCTTATTCCTGAGGACAAAATGAGAACTTCTCAAGAGACTGGCTTCAGTCACTGCAAGGCTCCAGAAGGAACTGGAGCAGGAGGGCAGGTGCAGCAGGACACAAACTAGTGACTGTCTCTCCATGTGACCACTGGAAGTTTATTACACTTTGATTATTTCTCTTTTCTTCAGTCTCTTTGGGATTTGGTTCTGGCTTAGGAGAACTTGTAAATTTGCAAACTTTGCTCTCTGAAGAGCTGTGAAAGACCTGATTATTTCACCTCCTCAGCTTGTTTTCACAGTTACTGTAGAAAATGGAGGTAGGTATTTTTCTTGTGACTTTATATATTTCAATCAAAAGAAATGCATTCTAACAGTAAGCAGATGTGCTGACAAATCATGGTGAATGCTGCTTCCTCCCAGGTGGTCCTCACACTCCTTGTGTGTCTGGAAGTTTCTCACTCATCCTTCTTGCCTTCCATCTTTGCACTTCCCCAGAGGACCTGACCACTTCTCACCCTAGAACCCTCTGCTCTGTGATCCTGCCTTTGTAATTCCAAATATTGTCCAATGAAATCCAAGTATCATAATTCCTATTTCCTTCTTCCTCACAATTATAAAAGTTATATTTATAATCCTATTGACACGTTATTGGAATTCTGGCAAGTTATTTCCAGTCTTCACTGTGAGTAAAGACACCAAGATGTATTCAAAGTTAAGGGCAGCCAAGGGGTCATATGCCCCATCCCTGTGAGGATATGCAGACAAAGGCCCTTATCCCAGGCTTCTCTCCCAGAATTTATTATCTTGTGAAGAAGGGGTGGCTGGATCGTGAGTGATCAGGAGGACAGCATGAACTATGTAATCAGCTGGCTAACCAGGTAGGGAGAAAAGCATCTTTGCAAAATGCAGGGAGATTGGCTTGCAGAAAGATCACTCTGCATAACTGAAATAAGGTAGCAATTGGATGGTTTCGGAAAGCTGTCACTTGTTTCTCTTATGTAAACTTTCATTCCCTGGGGACTCATCACCTCTTTAATTCAAGGTTTGTACCCAGCTAACATTGCTGGAGCCCAGTGGCTCTGCCATTCCTGCTGTGCTCCTCTTTTACAGACAGCACTATGTGTGGAAACAGGAGACTGTGTGATGGCCTTAGAGATTACACGAGACTGTGTGATTACAGGAGACTGTGTGATGGCCTTAGAGATCAGCTGGCCTTATTTGCAATGCTTAGAGCTAATTGAAGAGAGAAGCAAATACCACAATCAGCTCTGTACACATCAGTATATGGAAACAGGCCTGCATTTAACCAGTGTTGCACCAATTGCTCTGCATTCAGCGGGGGTTACTCAACTTGTCTCCTACACTGTCTTCAATGAAACTATTTTGTCACTTTATCCTAATTGTTTTTACAGGTTTTTTGCCAATTAACTATAAATTCTTCAAAAGCAGGAATCCTGTACTTAATGAATTACATAGGTACATACAAATAGAAATGTACTATTATACAGATGGTATATAGTACCTACTTAGCCTGTATCTGCTTGGTTTACAGGGAAGACACACATTTTCATCATTTGTATCCAGATCTTGGAGCTGTGGCTAACAAATGCTAAAGATTCTGCCCAAGCTCTCAGAGCTAATGACTAATGAAATGCATGAAGCAGTGACAGATCTCTATGCCAAAGCTTCCAAAGCATCAGATGGGGCTCCAGCCCCTAACGTGCTGCTTTACATTCTGCTCCAGGGACAATGGACTCTGTGTGGACAAGTGATTATTAGGAGATGTGAATGTTTCATTAATTCTAGGTATTCCACATTTGGTGTTAGTCTTCAGGTACAGAATTTTCACAGCAAGAGACAGTTTCCAGAAGCTCTGATGCACTGAAGATTTAGGAATCCAAAGACAGTTGGCCATTGATTGGTGAAGTTTCCTCCAGCCTCTGAGGGCTGAGAGCTCTGCCAGGAAGTGATGAGGGACAGAAGAGCTGCTCCCACACCTGTTCTTAAACATGACTCTCAGTGCCCGTCCAGGACACCAGGTGTGCTTGCAACTCCTCTCACTGAGTCACATGCCTGAATGTGGGTTCTGCTCTGACTCTACACCAGAGCCCTTGCTCCCAACACAAGCGCTCAGTTACACCTGGGACTAGAGTCAAACCCCAGCTCATAAACTCCATGGCTTCTGGTTCTCACCTGTGACATAGAAATACTGTATCTGACACCCAGGGTTGCTGTGAGACTCAGTGTATTCCCCATTGCAAAGCCTCTGCATTGGGTTTCTCCCTTTTCCTAGCACCTTCCACCCACCTCAGGAGACCTCTCTACATATACCAGGATGAGTGCACCCCGGGGAAAGTGTGTGGACACCTTCTGTGCACAGCACGGGGCTCACCTTCATTTCCTCCCTTCCTCATCCCTGTTTCCACTCACAGGCCCAGTGACTGATTTGAATCACCTGCCCCTCACTTTCCCCATGCTGGCTGGAGGGGGTGTAGCTCAGTCAGCTGCTCTGCACCCCTGTCTGTCACTTTGCTTTGCCCCCCTGTCCCTAAAAGCACTGGGAAGTCTGACTCAGTGTCCTCCCAGCCTGGCTGGTGGGGTCTTTGCTGGCTGTGCAGCTGTCACCCTCCATTCCCACAGGAGCCCAAGCAGTGAGCACAGAGTGCTGCCCTCACTGCAGGCACTGCAGATGCTCCCTTTTCTGAATAGAGGAGGGGACACCATGGCCTTGCAAAGATCAGAAAGGGGGAGACCCAGCTCCATATTTGCATACCCAGGATTCACAAGGTCCCTGGTCTCAGCCCTGCCCCTCACTGACAAAGACCTGCAACATACAAACAACACCAAAGGATCCCTCCCTATCTGCCCCAGCCAAGAAGCTTGGGCCCTGCACTCAGCTGGTGGGGGCTGGCCCAGTGCCCAAAAGGCAGGTCCGTGCTCCAGGCATTCTGGGAAGCTCCTGGGGAGGAAGAAGGGAGGGGGCTTTTTACTCACCTGAGCTGCAGGGGTTAGGGTAAAAGGGCCTGGGCTGCATCATTCCATAGTGGCTGGAGAAGGCTCGTGGGGAGGTATCATGATTTTCATCACTTTGGAAAATTCAACATCAAAAACTAAAAACCTAGTGAGGAGAAAGAGTTCACATGTGGAAAACCAACTATTAAGTCAGGGTAAAGCAGGGTAAAGCTGGCTGCCTCCTAACTCCAAACTAAGCTGCTGGGTGATCACATTTCCTTTCCTTCAGATAACTGTTTTAGTTATTTGTTTATGACAATTTCTTAAAGAGAATGAGGCAAATTTATGTCCTTTTAAGAAATATTGTCTGTAGCTGGAGGCCCGTTGCTCTGGCTCAGAGCATTCCGCTGTCTGTGGAAGTGAGGAAAACTGGTTTTCAGCCCAGGAGACCTGAGTTTCAGTTCAGCAACCCCCCAGAGCTTCTGTCTTGGGCATGAAGAGAATGATTTTCTTTGTTTTTATTTTCAGGAAATATAAAACTCTTTGTGAAATTGATTCAAGGATTAAATGGGAATAAAACATAAAAATGGAGTAAAGCGATATGAAGCTATGGTGTTTATAAATTGGAAACCAGTGGGATCATACAAATGTAGGCAGCTCAGACTAAGGTGCCATAATGCAGGCATTGGATCCGTAGGTGACTGCAGAGCCCAGAGACATAACAGGGTCATTGAGCAACAGTCAGCAGCTGGTGGGATCAGGGGAAGGCACCAGTAGTGGGGGCTTTTCCATCAGCAACTGGAGCAATGGAGAAGCTAAAATAGTGGAGGATTCATAAGGGGGACCCAGAAACTGTTTGAGATGCTACCCCAAGAAGTAGAAAGTAGGAGATATGTCCCCTTTCTTCTCCCACTTCCCTTCCTCCATTTTTAACCAGTGCCTCCCATTGGCCAAGTCACCTGAAAGTCAGAAGGCATGCTGGCCTGAATAAATATTCCCCTGAAATTCAGGGCAAAACAGAGGATAAAAAACAGATGATAAACAGAGGATAAAGAGGATAAAGATCAGAGAATAAAGTTAGTCTCAAAGAGGGCTTTGAGTCAAGGTTATGGACATAAGGAGCTCAAGAGCAAATTCTACTAAACTTTGATGTAAGAGTTCACTCCTAAGTTGTACAAACTATTTAGCAGCATAAGGTAAATGAAAATATTCCAAATTCATTTTATGAACTAGCATGACCTGATACCAAGCACAGAGGTGTTTGTATAAAAACAAACAAACACCAAAAGAAAACTTCACTCTTAAAATTGAAAGGCAAAATATATAATGAAAAGCCAAAATCGTCAGTGGATTAAATAATATACATAATTTACTGTAAGGATAATAATTCATATTATAATATGTTATTGTAACAAATTTTTAAAAATATTCTGCACATTGAAGTAAGCTATGATAGAGTTTAGCATATTTTCTCAATAAAACATAAAGCTTTAGCACTGTGACACAGTTTAATTTTGCAGAAAGGATGTGACCAAGGATATTCTGGTGAATATTCTCACATTCTACAGAGAAAAAAATGAATCAACCCTATGGCAGCTTGTTCAGGGTTGACACCCAGTGAACAGTGTGGAACTAGGGTCTGAATGTTGTTGTTCTTTAATTTAAAATTAATATTGTTAAAGGTGATGGTTTACCACTCTCCCACTTACCTGCTTACTTATTGTGCCACATACACAGGGAGACTGTTTCATGTGCACCAGGAAAATTATATTTTGACAAGTGCCAAATGTCACAAATCCCGTCAGTACAATGGACTTAATGTGGCATAACTAAGGCCTCCCACAGTAACTCACAAACCCAGTGTGAATGCACTACCATCTTAAGCTCTCCCATTGATTGGCATTGCCAGGCTGAAAAGGCACAGGGGCCCAATCTGAGGACAAAAGAAAAGATACACTTCTTGGGGAAATAGGACCCAGAAGGAATCTGGGAAGTTACTTCCAGGCATTTCAGCCTGGGAGGGATAACTTTTCAGCTGCCATTTTCTGAGTAGGACACAGGGTGAGCCGTGAGTGGCTGAGAAGCTGCGGACCTCTGGAGTGAGACAGAAGCAAACTTCACCTTCCATCCCATGCCATGCTGGACTGCAAATAATTCTCAGGCTCTTCCAGACAGAAGGGACCGTAACCTGTTCCTCCCTCCTAATTTAACAGCTTTACCAGCATTTAAAAACCAACAGAGACTCAAGTTATTCTTAATTGGACAAGTCCTCAAATGTGTTTACAAAGAGCACAGAAAGAGAGAAAAGTTTTGCAGCAAAGGACAACCCCAGACACAAGCCCTGCCACAGATGAAGCGGACGTGGTCCTTTCTTAGTTGCCAAGGAAAGCAGCAGCTGCTGGATGGCAGGAGAGGGCTCTGGATGCTCTTTTGGTTCCAGTGAAACCCACTCCTTGAAGCCAGCCTGTCCAGGTGTCCTTGGCAATGCCACCACCCAGACCCACTGTAACAGACAAAGACCACTGGCCGCCTTGGCTGTGTGGAAGCTCAGCACAGCACCTGGAGTATCCCAATAAAAAATTGCTGTGTGCAATCTAATCATGTGTGCTTATGTTTAGAAAGATGAGTGGAAGTGTCTGATGGCGAACATTTGAACCTGTAAATGCTCTTGAGGGATAACTGTGTCAACTGTAACTTAGGGGGAACTGGTTTTACTTTAAGTAGGACAGGAACAATAGTTTGTTGTTCTGCATACACATAAAATAACTGATTGTCCTCCTGGGAACTCCGGCTTTCAGGCATAGATTTGTGCAAATAACCAAGTTCATTTCTATCTTAGGAGCATGTGACACACTTCACACGTTCAGTATAACTTCTTCCCTGAAGCAACAGTCAGTCTGGCCTCAAACCCAGCACTGATTCTATCCTGGGCTCTCTGGCTGCTCCCCTTGGGGCTGTCACCCTCGGGCCCTGTTCTGGAGAATTCAGTCAGCTGGCCTAAGGGTAGGAGCCCTGGTCGTGCCCAGTGCTGTGGGAATCCGGGGTGCTTTCCTCTGGCCCACTGGGTGTGTCCTTGGCATTTTCTAATTATTCCATGTGACTGACAGAGCTGCTCTCATTCCCAGCACCTGATCCCTTAGGGACCTTTTAAGACTTCTGATCTGGGAATCTCTAGCTGGTGCAAGTGCCTGGGGCCATTGGAGGCCGTGTCACCCTGAGCCTTGCACTTTGTACACACGTGCACTCCATGGCCTCCAGAGAGCCCG
The DNA here is from genome assembly GCA_004027295.1 of Dolichotis patagonum. Classification (NCBI taxonomy): domain Eukaryota; kingdom Metazoa; phylum Chordata; class Mammalia; order Rodentia; family Caviidae; genus Dolichotis; species Dolichotis patagonum. The sequence goes on along the minus strand of PVJX010003483.1, from coordinate 97,493 downwards.
CTGTTAAGGGAAATGTTCCTCCCTGTTGAGAAGCTTGTACTGGAGAAAACTAGCTCAGCACCGTCCTACCACAGGGATGTGCTGCAATGCCCCCTCTTCCAGAAGTCGCCCCTCATTTACCTTCTGCAGCCGAACCTGAGCTTCCTGAGCTCCTTTCCAGATGGCTCTGTCATGTCTTCCAGGAGCCTTGAGTTTTCCTCCATTTCCTGAGGAACAGAAAGGCAGCTTTCTATACTCCTGTACTCAGAGCCCATTTTAAATGTGAGGTCAGTTCCAGCGAGTTTCACTTTTCTAGTAATTCAGCATGGATTCTTTCTCCCTCTGGACCTGATTTCAAACTGCCATTATCAGCATTTGCATGTTCCTATCTGACAACCCCTATTCCAGGCTAGTTTCAAACTTGCAGTCCCTTCTCCTTCCAACTTGAATTCTTCTTGAAGCTGTAGCATTTGTTTCAGGTCAGGACAGTTTGCCTTGGATGCAGGCTCTATACTTATCCAAGTCCTCTCCTCATGCTCCTAACTCTTCTGCCTTCATCCAAGGGCTGAACCGCACACACATGCCCTCAACTTCCAGATCCACCACAGTGAGGCTGCTCACAGCCACCAGCTGTTTCAACTGCTCTCCTGTCTGGGAATTCAGAGCGTCACAGGAAAGTGTCTTCCAGTGGAGTATGGGGGGCACTGTGCTCGCACTGGGACCCCTTTACACACTGAATCTGAGCTTGGTACTTCCTGGCAAAATCTGAACCCCACTACTGGAGACCTGAGCTCATCCTCTGCTAAAATTTTGGTTCAATTTCTTAAACTGTCCTGAAACCATTGGCCAAGTTGACAGGCATGCTTTAACCTCTCCACAGTCCCATGGAGTCCCGAGTATTGTAAAGACTACCCCAGAGGAGGGCACAGAGTTTGTTTGCTGACTTCCTTGATGTAAAATGATCAACACATCTCACGGCGGGATCATCAGGTTTGTCCAGTGTCACTGCAGAAACAGTGGACATAACCAGCCATGGGTGAGGAGTCAAGGTGACACAGTCAAATTTAGTGGCAGCTGGAACTGATGAGGAGCCATAAGCAAGGTCCAGTCACACCAGATCCACAGCCTCCATGCACTCTTTCAGCCTCCAGCCCTGTGTGTGCCTGACCGCTGCAGCTCTGCGCAGCCTCTGTGATGAGCAGTGAGGGCATCCTCCCTCGGTTAGTGTCCTGTTTAGTCAGTTTGCCCAGGAAGGTGACATCCATCTGATGCTGGAGCCCAAAGACAGTGCCTCAGGGAACATGACTCATGTGTAGAAAGGGCACACAGAACCGAACGCTGGGTGCAAACTTAGTCAAAGATGCTGAGTAAAAGGTACTGACCACAAAGCTGAGTTCAAAGGTGCTGAGTACAAAGCTGAGTACAAATGTGCTGAGTACAATGCTGAGAAAAAGTTACTGGCCTGGGCCAGGCTCACAGCAGCACTAAGGTCTTTAAAAGGCTTTCTGTTATATAGCACGTTGAGTCCATTTACTACAAAGTCTTCATATCGAGAATGCAAAGGCTGCCCACAGATCCTGGCAAATCCCTCATTTTCTTCCTCATGGAAATCAGCACAGCCATTTCCATACCAGAAAATTCTGCACAGCCATAGGTAGCACCTGAAAGAATCCTAGTTGTGAGCTTCCTCAGCCTCTCTTTGTCCAGAGTTGTGTTATAAGCTCCTAGGCTGTGCCCCTGCAAAGCCATGTGGCCTCGTTCTCCAGTATTCTGGGTGGTGTTTTCTGGGGCTCCTCACCATCATCTCTGGGCTTCAGACTCTGAACTTGCTCACCATAGCTCACCCACTGCCTGGAAAGGACCTGGGATATTTTCTGATGGAAACTTCTTTTCTCTGTCCTCTTCTATGATTCTCTGAACATCTTCTGGCATCTTCCCTGCCTCCTTCAAGTTTTCCCCATTTCAGCTCCTGCAGGGTCTGCTCTCGCTTCCAGGGACCCTGCAGGGCTGGAGCATGGAGCCCAATGTGGCCTGGGGCTACTTCTGCTTCCTGTGCCAAACCAGTATCTTTCTTTCAATTAGCAGTGACAAACGAAAATATCTAGTAAGAGAGTAGAAGTCATTCACAATTGTAATAGAAGGTATTAACTAATCCACAAACTTGTGACAGTATGTGTAAAGAACATTTTTAATTTTCAGAGACATTTCAGAGAAAGAATATTTTTTAAAATTCAGAGAATTAGAAGCCTTGGTAATATTCTTATATGGGAAGAACTAATCTTGAAAATTCATAATTTCACTTTTTAAAATATGTAAGGATAACAGATCACAATTAAAATTCAAGCAAGTGGTTTCAACTCAGTAAGTAGTTTCAAAAATCCATTTAGGAAAATGTAGCAACGTTTTAGATTGATAGTGTTTTCTTAAAACCACATTGCAAATTCTTATATTGGGGTCAAAGCAGCCACTTACGTACATGGACATTTAATATAAAACTGAAGTAACATTTCAACAGGAAAAAGAAACTTGGTACATGATGTTCATCGCCTGAGGGAAGTTAGACCCTGTGTAACATCACAAATAAAATAAAACTAAGTTAAATATCTAAACATATGCAAAATACAACATTAGAAAATGTATAGTGTTAAGACATTTTTAAAATATTTTTATGATTAGGATTAAGGAAGCTTTTTAAAGAAACACGAGATCAGGAAGTCAGAAAGGAGCATGATGTAACCCAATAAATTGAGGGGAAGAAAAGCAGAAGAGGTGATCTGAGGGAAAATACATATGAAAGAATAACTTTAAAAATTCTAGAAAGTGCCTGCAATTTAACAAGAAAAACTAAAATAATTTTTATAAACAGGAGAGGAAATGTAGACATTTCAGTCTTAATGGACCATAACTAAATTGGCCTATTTACATTTTTATCTCAGTTTTAATTGTGTGTTTGTATTACAGAAGGTGATGCTTCTGTGAGGATACTGGTCCATTGCTCCCTTGAACTTTACTTTGTTTCCTTTCCCTCATCTGAGCCCCGAGCCCCACCGTTATTTTCAAAAGTCACCCTTTAAATTTCATCTTATTTTTCCTGTGCTTTATTCATTTATTTTTGCATGTTTTGGATTTCTCATTAAAGGAATTATATGACAATTTCGTGTGTCTGGCTTGTTTTCTTTTGCTTAAATAATGACTATTAATATTTGCAGAGTATGCAATTTAAAAGCTAAAAGTGTATAAATCATTATATTTTAGCTTATGGACAGAGCTGTACAACCTTGACCACAATAAAATTTAGATAATTTTTATTTTAAAACACTCTACCCAATAGCTATCATCTCCCTAAGTCCTCTGATCTAAATCTCGAAGATCATATGCTCTTTTTCCTTTGCTTGATGGTCTCAATTTCTAACTATCCATTTCCCTAGAAATAAAACAATTTCACTCTTTATAGCTAAAACACATCCTTTTGTGTACAAATGCCACATTTTCCCCATCTGCTCATCTGTCCATACTTCCAGGCGATTGCCAGACCTCTCCGATTTTGATTTAGGATTCTATAAACCACAAGGCTATGCATGTCTCATTCTACAATGAGGTATTCATATCTTTTGAGAATTCACTTGACAGTGAGATGGAGGGACCAATTGGAATTTCTATTGGGAGTTTCTGATGAATGACCAGACTGCTTCTAATAGTTTGAATAACCACCAACAATGCAGCACTGTCCCCTTTCCCACACACCCATCTGCACCCTGCCAGGCTTCCTTGCATTTGTGTTTGTGCTATCAGTGATTGCCATTTATGCTGGTGTAAACTGGAATCTGCAAGTCATTTTGAATTTCATGTTCTTTACAGCTAAAAAGCCTAAACATATTTACATTTTTGATGGACCTATTGGTGGCTTGTCCTCATTTTGAGAAGTGATTATTCAGTTCATTTGTGCAATTTTGATTGGGTCATATTGGGGGATAATTTTTTGAGCTTTTATGTATTCTAATTATTAGTCTTCCATCAGAAGTGTAACTTAAAAAGCTTGTATCATGCCAGAGAGTTTTTTCACCTGTTGGTTATTTCCTTTCTTCACAGGGCATTTTTCATGTGATATAAGCCATTTTTATCCGCTGTGTTATTGGGATTCTAGCCAGAAGCTTTTTGCCTGTTGTTTTTATCTGCCAGTCTTGAGTTTGGAGTGTTCTTATTTATGTAAGACCTTCACAGGCATGGTTATATACATGGGATTGATATATATTTTTTGACAAAGGTAGTCATAGCCATACAATCTCTCTTAGAATGACTTCTCATTTGTTCCACAGAGTCTGATATATTTTTCCACTATGATCTGATATATGGAAGGTTTTTCAATCCTGATTCCTCCTGTAACCCATGGGCTGTTGAATATTTGCATGTTAATGTAGTTTATTTCTTTGTTGATTCTATTTTCTTTTCATTGTAATCTAGCAAAATCCATTTTTTGGTTTAAGGCAAGAGTTGCTTTTGGAAAGAAAACATGATGTACTTTTATAGTTCCACTACCTGCAGGAAAGAAATGTGCACTCTGCTACTGTGGGGCAAAAAGAACAGATGTCTACAGATACCTGTTAAATCTATTCATTCTGTGGTGGATTTTGAGGCTGATATTCCTTCATTCTGTGGTCTAATCATCTATCTAGAGAGTAGGGTATGTAATTCCCCTGCTATGTTCATATGTATATCCGTTTGTCCTTTTAGGTTAATTAGCATCTGCTTTATGAAATCAGTGTACTGAAGATATTTACATCGTATAAAATCATTATTGCTCTTGCTGAATTGTTACATTTATGAATCTGCACTGATCTTTTTTGTCTCATCTCAACAGTATTTTACAATTTTTAAAAAGAAAAAAAAGGAAATGATACAAAAAAGGTAGGGAATTAACACTAGTTAATACATTACATATTGTCTTAGAAGCAATTGTTCAGGTTGCAAAATCAGGACACAAATTGATCCGTCAATCAGTGACCGCACAACATGTTCTTTTCTATGAACAGAGAATAGCACTATGCTTATCTATCTAGCATACCTATACATAAATACATTTATATGTGCTCACCAAAATACATATAATTTTTTCCTGCCCTTTTTCCTTTCTTCTATCCCAGTTCTTCTGTTTTTTACAGCACTTTCTGTTTAATTATTACAATATCTATTGCATATTTAGGTTCTTATTACTCTTTCACATTATGATTTTTTATACTAGAGAGATATTATGATACAAATGTGAGTTTCATTTATTTCACTCATGAGTGTGGTCTCAAGTTGTCTCCATCTACCTACAAAATCCTAAAGATTATCCTTTTTTATAGCTGCGGACTATTCCATTGTATCAAATTACCACATCTTTCTTATCCTCTTTTGATTTGTATGTAGCCTGGGATTTAGGTCAGAGGCATAAGCATCTGCCTGGCAAATGTGCAGTCGTGAGTTCAATTCCTCGTATCAAAAAAAAAAAGATTTGTATGTAAAAATTATGTTGTTCTACCCACCACAGTGATGATCTGGCCTGCGCTGGTTGCCAGGAGGATGCAGAGTGGGGCAAACCCCACTGTGGGCACTGAGGATGTGGCAGAGGTCCTGCTTTCCCCTCTGCCTATGATCCCCTTGCCGCTCCTGCTGTTTCTTTTATTCCCAGCTGCACCCACCAAAGTGAACCTCACAGACAGGCAGAAGCTGCTGCAGCTCATCACAACCTGAAGGAGCCAGCTGTAGGAGAATGTGAAGACCTCAGAGCAAAGAACCAGAAAACAAAGGAGAAGTGTGACAAATTTCTCACATGGTCATGGAGGAAGTTAATTTCATGCAAATCCATGTTGAAATAGAAAAGACTTGTCCAGAAAGTGCTGAAGCTCAGGCAACAAAGCTAAATGATGGAAATCAAACACTGATGAGAATCAGCATGTTACACCTGGCCAAGCGGGACCAGAGGTAATATCGGAGGAGAGAAGCACTGATGATGAAGATGCCACCGCAGACACAGCCAGAGCTGCAGATTCCTGTATCTCAGCAGTGGCAGAAGCAGACCAAAGAACTTCGAGTTCAAATCGTGTCTGCCCAAGAGGAAAAGATATTTGCCACTGAGCTGCAAAATATCAAGAGTAAACTTGTGGAAGGAAGTAACTGAAGAAGTAAATAATGGTAAACAAGAAAAAGGCTGTTTTACATGCAGAAGGTCCTGAACAGAGAAAAGTCTTAGAAAAATGCAGTCAAGTGTCTATGCTAGCAGTAGAAGAATAGGACGAGATGCAAGGAAACCTGGATCAGGAGAAGGACCTTGCAAAGAAGCAGAGTCATTGCACAAGTGCTGTTCCTATAACAAAATGAACTAAAGTGTCAAAGCAGCCTTCTGCTACAGAGCACTTTCCCTGACCAGAAGATTTTAAAAGCTTTAGGTGAAAATGCAAAACTCATCCCACAACTTGAAGAGAGAAATCAGTACCAGCAACAGGTCAAAGGGTTGCAGGAGCAACTAGAAAATGAAACACTGCACAAAGAGATACAGAACCTCAAAGAGCAACTGGTGCTTCTAGAAGAAGGTAAGAGTGACCTGGAATTAAAATGCCAGAATTCTGAAGACAAGGCCAGGAATGTAAAGCATTCTGGTAAAAGTCAGGACCCATATCTTTTTCTTCATCTGATAAGGCCAAAGACAAAGCATTGGATATAATCAGTGCTGAACACCAGGGGAGAATACCAAGATTGGTTTTTAAATTCCTTCCTTCCTAACTACAGACACTCAGTAGAATAACCTCTGTCATCAAATGGTTCACACATATTTGGACTTTCTTTTTGCACATAGCGGTGCAGGATTAGGACACAGAGATGCTGTTAGCATGGAAAATAAAAATATCATCATTTCTCAGGGCTTTAGAGATGAATGTTCATTAAGTGCTACTTCATTTTGTTCACCTCTGTGTACTTTTTAAGCAGAGAGTTATTTTTACCACCTTCATCTTTGGTGTCATACTCCCTCTTTACTGTTCAATTATATGCATAAAATAGTGCTTTCTATGCTACACCTAAAATGAAATGAACAACAATATATATATTAAAAGGAAAAAATTTTAAAACACAGTGGGGGGCGCACCAGAGGATGCTTAAATCAAACTCATTCAATACTCATTCAGTGATAGAAGGCTCGTGAGGAATGTGGGAGCTGGATTACTACACAGGCATAAGGATACATCTCAGAGGGTAGATAATTTAAAGAGACAGGTACTTTCCATTTATAACAGCTCCAATATTCACTGCAGATATTTTTGGTTAATTTTGTACTAGAATTTTAAACTCTGTGCAAAACCCTGTAGGGATATTTTTTTCCTTTTAAAGATGTTCAATGTTTTTTCAAAATGAAAACTGATTGCAATTTGTTGGGGATTGTGCCTACAAATCCAGTCGCCCAAATGGGTGCACAGCAAAGACTCAAAGGAATGAGATACATGCATGGCCTTTAGGGCTACAGGAGGAGTGAGATCCTTAGCAGAGCTCATAACTCTGCTAGTCAGCCAGCCAACTGATGCTGGGCAGCCCGTATTTAATCAAAACAATTAAGGACTTGAGTGGACAATGGCGGAAACCTGAATAGGATCTTGGTAGGGGCTCAAGGACCACTCAGAGCAACAGATAATGCTAACAAGTAAAACTATCCAGAAAGTCTTTGGGCGGCCTCAGTTGTGGCCTCTCTTGCCTCCTGAGGTGTTATCAGTTCACTCATGCCTGGGCCATGCTACAACCCTGTACATGTTTTCAGTTTCAAAGCTCTCAACATACCACTCTTTCCTGTTTTGTTGATACACAGGATAGGAGGACAGCTGAAGCTGGAGGAGCTGTGTAAGGAGACTCCCACAATCTAAACTCCAATCAGTTCATAACAGTAATCAGTCACCAGCTTAGCCAGAAGTTGTCAGGGGATGTTAGTGATCCGAGCTTCCCCTACAGCCAACATTCTAGGTGGCATTATCCCTCCAGAGGCCATACTTTTCTGCAGGAGGTTCAAGACCAAGCTAAGGTGAGACTTACTTTAAATACAGTTTCTTCCTTCCTATCAAGGTCAGTTAGGTCTCCTCAGGAGTTACCTGAGAACTATGCATAGCACCTCTTGGCTCTTCTGTTGGTATCAGCCACCTGGATGAGTCACAGCCACTGCTTGACCAAGTTGCTTTCTGTGAAAGCTGGGGAGATTTTTCTCCTGGTGACTCTCCTTAGACACACCTTACATCGAAGATCACTTTCCACTGTAATCTTGTAATTCTTGATCAGAAGGCCAGGGACTCACTGAGTATCTTAGGATGACGCAAGCAGAAGTTCTTTATGTCCTGATTCCCCACTGACCTTGAAGGCCTGGGGCCAACATACTGGCTATCCTTTTAGTCCGTCCATTTCTCTACAGTTTTGGTCTCTAAATCAGAAAAAAACTTTGGTAACTCTACACTATATTAGAAGCAGTAAGCTTAACATTACTATCTTATCTAAACATGAAGAACCTTAGAACATTAAAGGAAACCTATTTTTTACTGTCCATGGAAATTGTAGCATTTGAATACCTATAGTGTTAAGTTACATATTTTACATAGTAAATCAGGAATCAAAATCGTACATATTATTTTATCATGCAATCATGACATTCTTACAGTAATCCAAATATCCATTTTGACATACAATATCCTTTTTAGTCAATCACCCTTATCTAATGCAGAAGCAGTTCTTATCAAACTGATTGACCTTTAGTGGAATGTGAATCTCACAAGTCTTTAGTATCGACAGAGGTCTGAACATGAAACAGAAGTATATTACCCTGTTTTACAACTGGGGAGACCTACGCATCCACAATCATAAATATATCCAATACATCATACATCATAGCCAAATGAAATTTTTGCACAGGCATTTTCAAAACAAGAACTTATTGAATTATTTCTTTTGGATAATGACCAATGTGAATATATGACAATAATATATTTTATAACTTTTGTTTTCAGTGACTCTTACTAGGCCTTAGGGATTACTGAGGTCTCTGTTCAATGAATAAGAACTGGTTAAAAATGTTACCAAGCAATTACTTTCTAATTTATCAGTCAGATCCTTGTCCAGAAATCCCAACTTAAAAGATCTTATTATTATCCTAATAATATTATTTTCCTCTTCTAAATAATGAGACTTGAAAATTCATGATAAATAACATATTACACTTATATACCCAACCTTTGTGTCATTTGGACCAGCCAGCTACCAAGGTGAAAGCATGAATTGTAAATTCATAAACCAAATGAATTTTTGATCAAGTGATTCAAAAATGGAAAAGGAGAAAACCTGAGTGCAAAATAAAAGGAACAGCTGTTGACAGAGCAGACAAATTGGCAAGTGTAGACAGATGATCTGTACAATAGAAACAAGCACACAGCTGGTCAGGGTCTGTGAGAACTTTTTAAGTTCCCCAGGGGCTGTTTATATACTCATACCTGGCCCATTTGCTAAACCAGCTCAGCTCCACACCTCGTGCTTTTAGGGCATTTCAAGGTGTTTCGTGCCACTTGCGCAAGCTTGTATGGGCACCTGTGCTTTTTGCTCCACACATGTGAACTGACACTAGCTCAGCAACTCCTAACAACTGCTCACACACAGAATGGACAAAATAGGCAAAGACACACCAACAGACTAACAAACATCTTACAAAATCAGAGTGCACTCAAACACATCCTTAACCAAACTGAATTACAGCAACTTCTTGCTAATTTAGAATTTACAACTAAAAATCAGCCAGCAGAGATCGCATATAAATGATTTGAGGCAGTGAGGCAAGATTCAGGGAGAGGCAAAACTGTAGAAATGGGTGGTACAGCCAGCCGTGCCAGCTCACTCCGTGCAGGGCACACACGATGAGCAGGAATACACACAGGACCTGTAGGGGATAACCCGGAGCTATACCCTCTTCCCCAGTTCAGCAGGGGCACCGGCCCCTGCCAGCCAGGCTCTGTGGGCATTTTATAAAATACAAAGGGATTTGGCAGAGATTCTTCCCAGTGAAAATGAACCTGTGAGGAAGAACCTGTGAGGAAGAAAGCCATTTTGGGAAATACAAATGATTTAAAGCAAATAGTACCATGGATAGAATAGAAGAAACCTGTGCAGGGGGTGTATTTTTCCCCTTTCGTTGTTAAAGAGTTTTGAGTGTATGATGAGCTCCTTCAAAAATAGCTTGACCAGTGGGATTATAAGGGATCCAGTTACATGATGAATTTGCCATATGAAACAAAAGAAAGCAAAGCCTGTGATGTATGGGGTGGACCATTGTCAGTTTTAAGGGAGGAAGACACACCCAAGACTGAAAATGCAGATAGGAGATGTTGAATTACATGTCCATTAGATTTGCTACCAGTGGCAAAGCCCAAATGAAGCCAGGAAAGGTATCAATAGAAATCTGAAGAAATGAATAAAACTTTTAAGGAGGAACAATGTGTGACATCTGTTTGCCAAAGGTCATTGCAGTGGAATCCATTAGGGTTGACAGCATCAAAAGGAAAAGGGTGAGGCATGGCTGCATGATATGAACAGGCAGAAATAACAGCTTTAGCTTCTGAAAGTGGAACATGAAACAATTGATGCAAGGAAGGAGCAGATTATGAAAAAAGGCGTGGCTTTCTTGAGCATTATCAAAAAGAGGTTAAAGAATAGGCAGTGCTTGACCAGCAATAGCATTACATTGCAAAAGGCTGGGCAGAGGTGGATGACTATGAATATGTAAGAGAAACAAAAGCATGACGAGGGCAAAGAAGAGCTTGTAAATGTAAAAAAAGAGACCTAGCTGTGAATCTATTGCCATAGGAGAGAGAACAGTGGAAGATAAATGTAGGCCAACATTGTGTACATATAAAGATTCAGTAACTAAGTTAAGGGCTTGGGATGACAAACTTGCAAAGCAAGGATAACAGCAGACAGCTCACTCCGTTGAGCAAAGGTTTGTGGCAGAGAATACAGGTGTGTCCAATTATTGTCAACAAAGTACCTTACAACTCCATGAAGGGGGATCCACCAGTGAAGACAGTGAGGGTGCCCTTTAAAGGAGTACGAACCAAACAAGTTTGAAGAGACAAAGGAAGCAGGGAAAACCGAGACAAACGAGTATGATGGGGCATATGGAAAGCAATGGAATCAACACAGCCAGAGCTACTTGCAGAAAAATAGAAGAGATCAGCCAACAGGAAAAGTCAGCCTGGGTGAGTAGTATGATAATATGAATTGAATCAGTTCTGAGGAGCATAAGTGCTCGAGTATGTCCTCGAGAGATAAGAAAGGAAATAGCATTGACAATGGGAAATAAAGTACTACCAGTTGAGTGGGGTAAATGTAACCATTCAACGATAAATACCTTGCTGCCCCGGATGGCAACAAGGGCCCCTGAGGGCAAAGGGGCTGAATGAAAAATGAGCAAGGAGGGAAGGCAGTCCTTTGGGACTCGATCCACTATAACTGTGGTGAGTGTGTGAGCTACGCTGTGAAGGGCCAGCTGTAGAGGAGGAGTGTCAGAGATCACATCAGCAGGATTTCTGTGACCCCATAAAGTGTTGAATAGAGGAAATAATTGTTGAGTGGTCAAAGGAAAATAGGACCTTGCCCCATTAAGGTGGCCCCGAAATTGCTGTAGTTCAGAAAGTTTAGCTGGAAAGTGCAAGGTAGGTAAGGCAGGCATTGAAGAAGAACAAAGAAGTCAATGACCCAAATAAGAAAATGGTTCTGAGCATTGAACTTTTTCTGGGGCAATATGAAGCCAAAATTCTGCTAAAGAGGAAGAGAGATCATGGAGAATGGAGGGATTCAGAGAAAAATCAGCCACAAGGATGTCATCTATGCAGTTCTAAACTTGTAAATTAGGAAAGTGATTTCTAAAGATAAGCAGAGCAATATTAACAAAGTATTGATAGAGGGTTGGACTATTTAGCATAGCTTGAGGTATCGCACACCAATGGTACCTGCATTTAGGCATATGGTTGTTTTAGACTGGAACAGTGAATGCAAAATGAGGGTGATCCTGTGGATGTAAAGGAATCGTGAAGGAACAGTCCTTTAAAGCAACAATAAAGAGTTCAAATTCTCGAGGAATAAGATTAGGATTAGGAAGACCACATTGTAGTGGCCCACATTAATTTCCCAGAGGACTTGTAATAACCTGATTTCTTTTGTATAGTGAAGTTAAGCATATTCCAAGGATGAGTAGTGGGCTCAATATGACCGCAGCCAATTGTTCCTGAACTAAAGTCTTCACTGCTAATAATTTATGTTTAGGTAAGGGCCACTGTTAGACCAAAATTGGACTATCAGTTTTCTATTTGAGAGGTAGAGCATGAGAAATTTTGGAGACCCTTAGAGTAAATTTGCTTCCACATAAGCATTCAGTGGAGAAAGAACATCATGGCCCGATATCACAAAAGGAATGTCCATAATATATGGGTGACTGGAGGCCTTCTTTTGTCCATTGTGAGTACAAGCAAAAGTACAAGCGTCACTATGGAACACATTGTGAGAAGGGTCCCCAGTGGCCTGCAAGGGATGAACTGGTGAAAAAGATAAAAGAGAAGGCCAGCATGAGTGAGTAAAAACAGCAACACCAGCTCTAGGGTCTAGCAATCCTGTAAAGGAAATTTTGTCAGTAAAAAGAGGTTTGGGCATTCATTTTCCAGGGAAATGGCAGCAGCCACCACAGAACAGCAAAATCCTTGATTTCCACGAGTAACATCATGAGCTTTGGAAGAGACATAAGACAAGACAATTAGTTGAGCTACAGATTCAGAAACATTCAGTTGAATGGGTAAGAGAGACCACAACTGAAGCAACAATATTCCAGTATCATCAGCATCAGTGACACCAGGAATCCCAAAGATGCCTCTTTCTGATGAATGTGAGCAGGGAAGAACTAGCCCAGTTGGCCCAGCAGTTAAGGGACCATGAAAAGTAGTAGGAAATGTATACACTTACCAGGTACTTCCAAATTATTTGTTTAGTAGTATTAAAGGAACCTAGTGCATCCTCTGCCTCAGTGATTTTCTTCCAAGCTTTGAAAACAATTTGAGCCATTTGAGGGTAAGCTTGGGGGTGGCAGTGAACTTGGTAAATACCCAAAATGTTCTCTCACCATGAAGTAAAGTAGCTCCTACAGGAATATTGTGATCTAAATTGTCTATAGCTTGTTTTTCCGCAGCATCATTATATTCTTGGAGCCACACCTGATACTGGGCTACAGTGACAATAGTATACATACACTAAGACTTTCCAATCAAAACTGTAATCTCATAACTGTGACTGATACCCTTAATAATATCAATTACAAAAGTTCTTTTACAAAAGTAAAATATTCCTGCTTTGTGGTTCTGTTGTGCTTCAGACAGAGAATTCCCCATGACTTACCTGAGGAACGGATATTCTGAAAAAAAATGAGGTGAAATAATGCATGTCAGGGCCATGTCCTACCCCAGGAACACAACAAAAGTAAGTCACCCTCCACAGCAGACGTCTCCCCTGTAGAGTCCCTGTTCAGGCACCAAGTTTTTGGGAGTCTCCAATCCCCCAAACAGGTGTATGGTGAAGGCTCAAAGGAATGAGACACATGCCTGGTCTTCAGGGCTGCAGGAGGCATGGGATCCTTGGCAGAGCTCATAACTCTGCTAGTCAGCCAGCCAACTGATTATGGGCAGCCAGTATTTAATCAAAACAAGCAAGTTGAGTGGACAATGGAGGAAACCTGAGCAGGATCTTGGGAGGGGCTCAAGGACCCCTCAGAGCAACAGACAATGCTAATTAAGGAAAACTATCCCTAGCAAGTCTCTAGGTGGCCTCAGCTGTGGCCTATCTTGCCTGCTGAGGTGCCTCCTCATTCTCAGTTCAATCATGCCCAGGCCACTCCACAGCCTTGCATGTGTATTCAGCTTTAATGCCTTCCAATTTTAATTTTTAACATTAATCCAAAGTTAAGAAATTTTCCTTTCCTTTGAATAAACAGTAAAGTAGGCTACAGCCAAAGCCAGCTTTATGGCGAAAAGAAGATGTAGGAACTGGAGATATTTGAGATTCAAATTTGAATGCCTTTGTTTAGAATCTGCTGTGTGTGTACCCAGCTCTGACCTAGGCGCCACTAAGTAATATAGAAGAAAATAAAGCATGCTTTTTGAGGTCAGGTTTCAGAATTGGTTTGGAGAGATGCTGCATTCATCTGAAACATTCAGAATGTTCTTGGCATTGGGAGTGTAGCCCACACTGCCTGTGTAAGGGCTGAGGGTAAAAACAAATGGCGTCCCTGGCAGAGGAAGCTACCTCAGAACAGTGTTCAGTTGGATCCCCATTAGCCTGGATTGCAGGATTAGTCTCTGTGACATACATTTATTTATTTACTTATTTGGTACCAGGATTTGAACTCACCACTTTACACAAGCCAGGAAGGCGCTTGTGCTGCTGAGCTCAATCTACAGCTCAGACACGTGTGTATTTATTTAACCTGTTTTTTGTGGTGCTGGGGACTGAGCGCAGGGCACTGTGCATGCGAGGAAGGCAGTTCTCCACCACCAAGCCACCCCTCAGCCCTGCCAGCTGCCAGGAGCCAGGAACTGCAGTGCCTCCCCAGCAGCTGTGTGCAGGCTCCTCCACACTGTTGGTGTGTAGCAAGTGTCCCTCTCATTAGTGACTTGAACGAGTTGAATGAATAAATTCTATTTGCAGAGTGTTCCTCAAAAGAGGAAGAAGTTCCCAGGTTACAGGCCTTTAGGAATCTGAGTCAGATTAAAGCAAGGACACAAGTATTGCAGTTTTGAAGGAAACCAAGCAGAAGAGCAAAGTATGCAACTATTAAAGTTCTTTACTAAATGTCGTCTTCAACATTAACTCTAAGTCCATTCACTTGGAAATTCAAATATTAACAATCTCCTAGTAGCAACTACATTGTTACCAAGATTTCTTCAACCAACTCAATCCTTACTTCCCACCTGTTAGTCATTGTCTTGATTTTTTCTTTTTTCAAAATTGTACATGCTGGAAAGTGATCATAGCATTTTATTTTAATACATAGAAGACCTTTCTTGCATAAGTGTAGACTAGATAATAAAGCATTTGAAAAGTCAAAAACTTATATTGTTTATACATAAATGATCAATTTATAAGATAAGCATATTATTTATCATCATGTATGCTACCTCACAAAGAGGTAACCAGTAGTATTAAAACTCATGTTGTTAACTCATATTTGTGTCCCAAAGTATGTCTTACATAGATGTAAGCACTGTATATCTAGGAAAGAACATATAACATGCTTAAGGTAGGAAAATCCCCCAAAAAAACCAAAAATTCATTTTAAGCATTTAATTTAACTAAAGAGTGAACAGTAAAATAGTCATTTATTATAGAG
Source organism: Dolichotis patagonum (assembly GCA_004027295.1). Taxonomy (NCBI): domain Eukaryota; kingdom Metazoa; phylum Chordata; class Mammalia; order Rodentia; family Caviidae; genus Dolichotis; species Dolichotis patagonum. Next base: position 82,093 of record PVJX010003483.1, on the reverse strand, counting down.
GAGCAAGCCAGCTTTTTCTCACCTTTTAAAACTATCCGCATTAGGCCATGTAATCATTACCACACCAGGTATGATACAGTTACTAACTCTTTGTAACAAATAATTTTGTAAACTGTTCCTAAAAGTTAAATCAGTTGTGATAATGTACAGTACTCACTTTAGGGTGTCTTACAATGGAGAACAGATAGCTAGGAGTGCTGGTGCAGGCCTATAATCCCAGCACTGACAGGATCACCATGAGCTCAGTGCCAGCCTGGGGCACATGATGAGCTCAAGGCCAGCCTGACCTACATATAAGACCCTGTCTCAAAAAACAACCAAAAAACATATCACCCTCAGTCACCTGAGACCGGATATTTCTTTAGTTTTAGGGAGGTACTGGGGATCAAACTCGCAAACTCATCCTTGCCAGGCAAACAGTTATGCTACTGAACTAAATCCCCCGCCCCAAGAATAAATATTTAAAACTCACTTTTAAAGGTTGTTCTCCATCATTATTATTTTTGGTACCAGGGATTGAACTCATAAGCTTGCACTCTCCAGGAAAGTGCTCATGCCACTCAACTAAATCCCCAGTGTGCCCAAATATATTCTTTAAAATTTTAAAAGGCCAAGTATATGAGTCCATATTTATGAAATGTTTTTGAGTATTTTAACTCAATTATGCATAACTGAGATGTTTTACTTCTATGTGAATCTAAATAAAATATAAACAATTACCTCTCTATATTATCTACAAAATGTAAAACACCTGATAAACAAAAGTGAACTCCACAAAACAGTTTTTTGTTGTTGCTATTTTTTTGTTTTAGTAGAAGGAATCAAACATATGAACTCACACTTGCTAGGCTGTTTGTGCCACTGAACTAAATCCTCTCCCCACCAAAACGGTTTTTTTGTTGGTGAAAATAATGCTTAAAAGTTATACTTGGTATTTTGAAAATTACATTTATATGTGGTATAACACAAATGTTATTTTAAAATCCTGGGAAAATTTTTTGGATTTTTGAATTTGAATATTTACATTGACTCCAATGAATTATTTTTAATGAAAAATATGTCTCCAAATGTAAGCTGTTTTGGATAATAAGGATGTCTATAAGTGAATTTATTTGGAATATTACACAAAGATTATCAGTCATTGGCATTTAAAATGAGAAACTGAGAAAATGTAGAAAAACCTACAAGCTATATGGGGAAATATTGGGGGGCCATATTCTTGACTAATGGTTTATTATTTGTGGAAATTATTATTCATGTAAACATGGGCCTAGCTATTTCAGGAAGTCATGCAGAAGCACAGCATCATAGACAATGTTTGCTCAGTTAATCCATCAGAAACCCCTACTTTTTCAGACCTAGAAAGCTTTCAAATTGATTTTAATTGGATAATGTCAAATAAATAGAAACTTTTTAATTGCTTGTTGGATAAAGCATAGTGGATCTCGGTTACCTTACTCAACTGTTGCTGAGTAGAAGCTGTCAGCCCATGTACTACTCTCATTTAAGAAAGCAGCCTGGGAACATTCTGGAATCACCAATCCTGATGCAGTCCTGGTACTGAGACCACCATAGTGATGGGAAGCAGGCATAGCTGATCCAACACCTGTTACTCAAAGTGTGCTTTGTGTTTATTTCACTTATGAATTCAAAAGCCACTTTTTGTCTTGCCATTTTGCTTGTCTTGCTGATTGAAATACCTTTCAATCAAGGTCAAGCAAAATACTGTCTTTTAGGACCACCTACTAATAATAGAAGCAGACTTTGTGCTGGTTGCTGCTATCTAATCTTTTTTAGAAGATAAGCAATTTACACTTTTAAATAAGAGTTACCAGATGGTTTGCATTAATGAGTCACAATATTTCCATGTATATGACTCTAAATTATGAGTTTTTTGAACTTTTTAAAAAAATTTTATTTTAAAGAGGGTAAAATTAAACACAACACAACAGAACACAAGAAAGCAATGTATGAGAAATAAACTTCAAAGCAAGACAATCAGAGATCTTCACTGTCTATCATATTGTCTCTTGTTTTCTTCCAAGGAGTTGTCTATATCTTCACATACAGAGAATTCACACAAATCAACATAGCATAGAACTGATCTGAACAGGATGAGGAAGGCATTTTAGGTCTTCAAGATCAGACAAAAAGGAAGTCAACAATGGCTGTCATAGTGTCTTTCATTCTCTTCAAAATAGCTGTCTATACCTTCATGTATGTTGAACTTAAACAAAACAAAACAGGCTAAAATCACTCTAACAAAGAATGATAGTTTTGCTGGATTTCACCTCATGACACTACGGAATCAGCACTGGGTACCGTAATCTCTCTTTTTCTTCAAAGTCGTTGTTCATTTCATCATGCATTATATAATCAGCTCTCATAAAGTGTTTATAGTTTCTACTCATGCATGAGTCTGTACATGTATTTCTATCCTTTCTGTATTAAAGGGAAAAACAAAACATAGCAAGACAAAACAAAACAAATTCCTATCAAAACATGAAACAAAAAAGTGATATAAAACCACAGTACAAGGTGATCTACAATGGTTACTGTGTTGTCTCTTGTTATCTTCAATAGAACTGTCCATATCATCAGGCATAGTATAATTGAATATAACAGTACATAACAGTATTAATAAAAACAAAATATTGTAGACAGTGTAAAACTTCAAAACCAGGTAATAATCAAACCAGAGTGGGTATCCTAGTAAATCTTATCATCTTCAGTATAGTTGCCTATACTTTCAGACTTGATATTATCAATCATAGCAGATTTGAATAAAATCTGTCAATACAAAAAAGCAATCTAACAAACCAGATTCAATTAAGATCAGTTGTGATAAAACAGTGTAAGGTATACAGGGCTTGATATTAATACGAAATTAAGGATGATTACCATAGTATATTCTACTATTTTCAGGATAGCTGTCTGTGCCCTCAACTCTAGTACAAGTAGACAAACTGGAACAGAATATAATCCATCTAAACAGAGTAGTGAGAGTAATGTGGGATTTAAATCCTGATACATTATTAACAATATACACTGACTCCTTTTTTTTAAACTTTTTCTACTCTTTCACTCCCACAGGGTGCTGCGCATTTGGCAGTTCTACCAAACCCCTCAGTTTTTAGATTGGCGGGGCAACCTGCTATTTACCTAAGTGGTTTCAAACCTTCTCACTCGTGGGCTTGATCTCAGGTTGTATTCCTTTACCCACAAAAACCTCAAGTTTTTCCTTCATTATAGCTGAGTAGTTTTCTACTGCACATAAGTATCCTGTCTTTCCAACCTATCTGCAGGTGATGGTTGAGTTACCATTATTTCTCTCTGGTTCCCTGTCACATAGATCATTGTTTTCTCATATTTGATGTCAGAACACAAACCTTTTCTCAGGTTAATTATATTTCCTGCACAAGCATCTTGGTGGACCCTACCTCCTTATCTACTCTGCCTGTGTTTCTTTTTTTTTTTTTAGTGTATCAAGGCCATCTATGTTAGAGATTATAGCCAACCTTCTCTGCCTCATTTCTGCTATGTATTTTTCTGCCATTGCTTGTCTACTTTTCTCCTTCATTTCACCATCTGTCCCATTCATTGAGGCCTCTTTGCCACTGTTCCTGAAATCCTGTATCCTGTTTTAACCTCCTGGAGGTTATTTTTTTTAGGGCTTGGAATACTTTGCTCCAAGCTCTTCTTGATTTAATGGTCTGTGTCAAGAAGTCTGCTGTGATTTTAATGGGTTTTCCATTACAGGTGATCTGTTTCTTTTCTCTCATGGCTTTCAATATTCTGTTCTTATACTGAATTTTTGGGATCTTGATTATTATATGTCTGGGTGTAGCTCTGTTTCTGTTGTAGGTGGCTGGAGTTCTGTATGCCTCATATATCTGAATATCATTTCCTTTTCCTATGCTTGGGAAGTTTTCCTTAATTATTTCTGTGAATAGCCTTTGTAATTCCTTTGTTTTGATCCCAGCTTCTTCATTCATGTTTTCTAATCTTACATTATAGATCCTCTTGTTGTCTTCTAGGCTTTGTAGTGTTACTGCCTGTTTCCTTGTGATTTTTAAGAGATCTGTCCTTTCATGATCATGCATTGCAAATCTGTCTTCAAGTTTCCATAGTGTGTCCTTAGTTTCTTTCAAGCAGTTTCACCAGCTTTCAATGGAGTTTTTAATTTCCTGGTAATCTCTTTGAATCTGCTTCATGTATTCTAGGTTTTCTTTATATGATTCATTGAATGTTTCTTTCCTTTTTTTGTGTTCCTCCTTTCTTCCATTTGTGTCTTCTTGAGAGGTGCTTAGTATTTCTCTTATTAATCTACTTATATCTTGCTTTACTTGAATTAATATTACAGTTTTGAGCTCATTTATGAGGTCCCAAAGATACCTCTTTATGTCTGCTGATGCTATCTTTGATATTGCATATTTGCTGCCCTCAATCTCTTTTGTATTTACCTCTCCTGGATCAATATTCTCAGGGTTGTGGGCTGGGGTCTTTTTCTTATTTCTTTCTCTTGTCATGTTTTTGGTTTCTTCCATACAGGTGTATAGTGGAGGTCCCAGCCCCATTCCTTGTTGGTTATGGTTCTGCTGAAGCACACTGGCTAGGGATTTCTGTCCTCTCCAGTTTGCTGTTGGTCACTGAAGTTCAACAAGGGGTGGTGTATGCTGGCTCCTCCCCTCCATGCCAGTCAAACGTTTGGGGCCTTAACTGCATTAGTGTGTGCTGCACATAGGGAATCGGTTTAGGACAACTTATTGGGTCCTCACAGGATCATTATCCAGGCCAAGCAGATCCCACCAACCTGCTCTGGGAAGGGAGCAACCAACTGAAGTCACTGCCATTCCTAGTTCAGGCCTGTCCTGCCTGATTCCAACATGTCATCCAGTTGGTGGCCCCTTGGTCGTAGGAGGGTCTTATTCCCAGCATTTACCATGGGTTAATGCAGGTCCCTCCAGGCTCCATTCTCCATTGGGCTTGGGGACCTCCCACTTCAGAGCAGCTGTGGTGCAATTTTGGGTGGTTTTGGTGAGTCACGTCAGCGGAAATTCAGGCAGCTCAGGCAAGAGCACCATAGTCACTGACTTTAGCTTCTCCAATGGTAGCCACAGGATGGCATGTTTGACCAGCTCTTCTCCCTTCAGTTTGTCCCTGGGTCAATAGGATCCATCTATCTCTGTCCTGACCTCTCCAGGATGTTTTATTCTGGCATCTGAGTTGTCTCTCTCGGGGAGGCTCTGTATCCTGCTGCTTAATGGTCCACCATCTTTAGCTTCTCCCAAGTTTTTGAACTCTTAACACTTTTAAAATTTTAATTATTTTTATGTTCTTCAGTCACTTATAATTTTATGAGACTGTAAGTATTATTTTAAAAGTCAAATAACTGAAATATAATTCAGATGGCTAACTCAGGTAAAATGCCTGATGTCAATTGAGGATATCTTTATTATATCTTTTAACATGTTTCTAAAAGTAGCATGAACAATAATACATCAGGCCAAGGTATTTATAGTTATGCTTATGAAATTTAGTACATCTAAACAATATACAAGCACAAGTGCACACATAGACATAATATATAATACAAACGTTTATGTTAGCATACACAAAATGAAGCCAGCTTCATTTGATGTTATATATTATAACTGTAAGCAATATTTAATCTTAAATTTATGTGTTTAAAGGATAGGTTTTAGGTTGTGGCAAGCTGAGAAATATGCATCTGAAAAAACATTGCTTGCCTACACAAGCTCATTTTGAATTTTCTGAAGCTTTTTGCTTTCCCATAATGTATTTTAGGACATAGTCACTTAAAAAGCTGTTGCTCCAGGTTTCAAGACTTTTATTGTGCTAACATTTAGATATAACTACCAGAAGTTTGTACATTATTGCTTGACTCTATTTTTAGAGTGCAAAAAAGAAACCACTCACGAAAAATACTCCCCACCAAATAGAAAAGCAAACTGTATGTCATCAGATTTCTTTGTTTACTTTCTTTAATTTTTTCCTTTTGGTTAAGAAATGATAGTGACAGATGACAAAAATCAACTGTTAACAGAGATGTCTTGAAAAATATTTTGAAGCAAAGCTAGGATTAAATGAATCAAGAATTTTTAGTGAAGAGGAAAGAAAATTTAAGCACCAGTCAACTGACCAGTGTTGGCAAAGGAGCTGCACGCTGAGTGGGTGCAGACGCTCTTACTTGTCTCATCACTACTCCATGAAAGGGAGAGGAAATCAGCGACAGATAGTAACTTGGCCAAAGTTATTTGAAGAATCTTTTTAAGGCTAGTTTTGAGAAATCAGAGAGTGCCTTTAGTCATACATACAATGTTGTTTCACCATAAAACTACTTACTTCTAAGTCACAGGAAACTACAATTTTGGGGCAAGCAGCAAAGCAACACAAGCACATTTATCTCTGAGCAGTTCACAGTGGTGCCCCTCACACACACCACCAGTATCTCTGTCCTTTTAAAATATCCTACCTGGGTATGGTGGTGCAACCCTGGAATCCCAGCACACTCTGGAGACTGACACAGAAGGATTGCCATGAGTTCAAGGCCAGCCTGAGCTGCATAGCAAGACTCTGCCTCAAAAAACTGAAAAATGCAATAAAATAAAGTCTCCTAATTTTATTTTATTTTATTTTATTCTTGGTACTGAGGATTGAACTCATGACCTCATGCTTGCCAGGCAGGTGCTTATGCCACTGAGCCAAATCTCTGGCCCTCTAAATCTTTTCCTTGATATATGGTACAAAAACTATAAATGGGCTTCCAAGAAAGCTCAGTCAGAATGTCTTAAAGCTCCAAATGGCTTGTATAATTCTACATGGTACTGAATTGCTACTGCCCATTCTAGAATAAAGGCGGTTATAAGAAAAGAAATATAAAGCAAACCAAAACAAGTACATACTCCCAACCAAAATCCTGAAAGGTTGTTTAATACTCTTAATCTCTTCTCACATCAGTAAGTGCCCCAATATGTCCCACGAGAGGTCAAAATGACAACAAATTGTGAAGACACTTACCTCACTCCGCATGTCAGTGACAACCAGTCAATGGCCCCAAATGTCCTGCCAGAGGTCAAAAATGGTCACAAACCACGAAGGTCTTTATCTCACCCAAGTGGTACTGGCTCCTTATAAGAGACAAGGCCCCACGTGTGTAGACAGCGGATCCCTGGAGAGCCTCTGCAGTGGGAAGCCAGGCAAAGCTCCCCAGCACCCAAACGACAGTTTTCTTTTCACCCACAAAAGCACTCGCAGGCAGCAGATTCCATGAATGGGAAAGAAGGGAGATGCCCAGGATGAAAGTGCCCAGCATCAGCTGGTGGCCTGTCCCAGTGGTCCTAAGCATGGGCTCCCTAGCCAGGAGTGTCAGTCCCCCTCTCAAATGAGTTTCAGGGTGCAAAGCACTCAGGAGCACGGACTTATGATCCTTCATCATCGCCAGAACTCTTACAGGCCTCCTAGATTCTGGAGTTCCTTCCATGGAGTTTTATTTAAGACCCAATAAGATTCTTATTTTCATTTTTGTGGTATTTTTTCTCAACACTATCTCTTTTTACTGTTCACCTATGAAGTTGGGGTTTCCTGTTCTGAATATTTTTTACAGAGTTCATTAAATTTCTTTCATGTAGCTTAGAGAATTACAGGAATCCATTGTTCATATTTATTTGTATTTTTCTCTGTCTCAGCTTTTGATCCATCTATTGAAAAGTCTGAGATTTCTGTTTTTCTGAGTGTCTTGTATTCTTGACTTTACTGTAACTTAAGTTCAGAGTTCTTTATCATGTGGCTTCATCATCAGAATATTTGAATTGAGTCAAATTCACCTTCATCTGGGCCAGGAGACAGCAGTCCACTCACCTCTTCTTCAGGTAGGAAGAGGCCATGGGGCAGTCATCTTAATTTCCCCAGTGTGGTCTTTTTAAGGGTTGTTCATCTGAAATTATCTCAAATATAAATTATGCTGCAATATCAAACAAGTCCTCTGGGGTTCCCAGTGAGTGCTCATCACAGAGATCCCTCAGTTCCCCACTTTGCCTCCTTTGCTTCTTCACCCGCCACATCTCTGCCTCCATCTGGGGAAGGAGCACAGCAGCCCTGATTCAGGAAGCAACATCGATTCAGCACCACACTGCACACCTCAGACCCGAGCCACGTGTTCCAGTTTGCTCTAACTCCATTAAATATATTTTTATTTCCTGTCTTTGCAGGTTTTTCTTTCTCTGAAACTTTTCTGATACATCGCTGATGTTAGCCACCATGACGCATATAAAAAGCATAGATGATGTCACAGGGAGCCAGGCCTCTGTTTACTTCCGGGACTGTGCAGGTTCTGCACTGGCCCTAGGTAGGGGATTATAGGACTCCCCAGGGCCCCAGACCAAACTGCTCTGGCCTCTCATGTTCTCTAGTCTGACAAACACAGTTGCCACTGTCCATCCTGTTCTCACATCCTGTGCCCAGCAAGGTCCTGGTACATTCCACAGATTTTACAGATGCTCCAACATAGGCAACCCATTCTCAGTTATGCCATATTTGATGTTAAATTCCATAAGCCTCGTCCATAATATATTATCATCCCAAGTGTCCCTGCCTTTGTCCCAATCCCTGAGTTCTATGAACCTAAAATATCTTTGCCCATCTTATGCTAATACTTCTAAATACTGAAGTTCACAAAACAGCCTGCCTGACTTGTTTGCTAATTTGGCCTCCATCCTTGTCACTCCCTGCAATGAATATTATTTTCTGACTTGTCATCGAGCCCCGGAAAGACAAGGAGGAAGGCAAGAATGATTTACTCAGGTAGGAGTTTGAAGAATGGATCTTTGAAGATCTGACATTTAAACTAATATTCAAGCATCATGCTGGGAGTATACGTGAGGATGCCAGGATGACATAAATTGCAATATTAGAGCTCAGTGTGGAGATCGAACCTAGTATGGTTTATGTCTGTGTGCCTCTGACAGATGGTGTCACATGTGAATTTTGGAAATGTACGGAGTTACTACAGAGGTAAGGAGGGAAATTTTCATTTGAGAGAGAAGCTGGTGTCTTGGTTTTGAGACGTACTTCATTTGAGATCTAGAATGCAAGCAATCATTTCAGAAGGGTAGTGCCATTTCAGTTTTTAGACATTACAATTAAAAAGAAAATGCAAGGAATTAAAGTGGCTGAATGTATGAGTAATGTAAGACAATTTAGAACCACACAAGCAAACAAGAGCAGTCCAAGTCAGATTGAAAAAGAACTGGAAAAGACATTGAGGACAGACCTGATTCATTGCAGGAGAACCAGGAACTTGTGCTGTCCAAAAAGAAAAAGAATGATTTCAAAGGCAGTCATCATTTACATTTTCTTGCATTCCAAAAACATCACAGTAGGAATCTTCAATGGCTTTATTTATGGTATGATAGATGATCTGATTAATATTTGTTAATAGGCAGAACTGTTTGACAGTCCTTTGAAAGAGGGTCCCTCTTCTCCACCCTCCTCTTCCCTGATTCTTCTCTACTTGAAAGGAGCTGGCGGAGGAAGGGAAGCCTGCAGTCCAGTTTTGAGGATGTTCTTCTCACAACCTCATCCTGGAGCCATGCTCAAGAAGCTGCATGGGGTGGTCCATGGGCAAGACTCTCCTAGGCTCCTCCTGTCCTTGGGGACAGTTGAATGGAGATGTGGCATCTCTGTCTCTTCAAGCTCAGTGACGGCAGGGCTCCTGTCTCACTGTGTTACAACTGTGTACAAAACCTTTGCTGCTACAACGGGTGCTCCCGGCATTACATAGTTTATGTCTGCATGAGAATCAAATCCAAAAACATTTATAATTTCTACAGTAGTTGATGGTTTCTACCCATGGTAAGAATAACTCTTCATTATCCTCCTTTGCATTTTTCAGGTACTCCTCACAGGTAATAGCTCATCTGTATATAATTTCTGTTTCAGCCTGCAGATCCTCTTTTAGCATGTCTTGTGGAGAAGAGCTGCAGGAGAAAATATTCTCTGTACCTTTGGCTACATAGTGAGTTCAAGGCCACCATGACCTACATACTGTCTCAAAAAAAGTATGTTTCACTTACATATTTGTAGGCTATTTCTACTTGACTTAAAATTCTCAGTGGAATGTTGACATTTCTACATTTAACAATGGAAAGGTGTTATTCCATTGTCTTGTGGGCTTCCTTTCCTATGAGAGGTGACTCATCATTCTAATGTGATAACTCATGATGTTTTATGGATTTCATTGTTGGGGGCTTTAACGGTTTTCTATGGAATTTTACAGTGTGCCCATGATAAGGCAAAGTCTGCTTTCAGTGCATTTACACTGATGATTCTATTAAGCTTTGTGCATCTGTGGGCTAAAGTTCTTGATGAATTTTGGAATATGCTAGAGAATTACTCTTAATCCTCCTTTTTCAGTTTCCCTCCTGTCCTTCGGAGACTCCCATCACCCCACTGATTGTACATGATCCATAGAGCTCGGCTGATGTGTTCAGTTGGTTATTGGTTTCTCTTTCTGCATACATCAGATGATTTCATTTGCTCCATCTTGAAATTCGCCACTCCCTTCTACTCTGTTCAGTATGTGTTTAACATTGTTGAGAAAAATTTGTGTTTTTTCTCAATTTGAAAGTCCTCAATTTGGGCATATCTGCTGTTTGTTTATAGTTTGTTCCTTAAATTCATCATCCTTCACATATATTGCTTACCGCCACTACTCTGAATCCATGAAAAAACTTTACATTGTCATTTTGAAGTTTTACTTTTTATTTTTTGGTACCCAGGATCAAACTCATGACGTCACACCTGATGAGCAGGAGTTGTGCCACTGGGCTGAACCCTCATCTATTTTAAATTTCTGAACTGTATCCCTTCAAATCTGCCCTAAACTGCAGCCATTCATCCCAGGTGCCTCAAGCTGCAGTGCACAATCCCTTCCTCTCTGAATTCCCTTCAGCCCACCTCTGGCCAGCCTCTTCACACAGGGAACCTTTTCCTTGCTTGCCTCATCTCTTCAGTGACCTACCTGGCTGTTCAAGAGTGTGTCTTTCAATTTCCACATGTTTTTGTAGTTTGTTTTTTCTTTGCCTGTTGATAGTTTTGGTTTCATTGCATTGTTGTCTAAATAGAATGGATGGGGTGACTTCCATCTTCAGTATTTATTGAGAATTGCCATGGGACATAAATTAGGATCTGTTTTTCTAGTAGTGCTGTTAGCTGCAAAAAAAACGTGTACTCTGCTCTTACCAGATACATATCTACTACTCCACTTCAATGATATATGTTCTGATGCTTCTCAACTTTTGATGTAGTTCAGCTATTTTCAGAGCTGGATATCGAAGTCTCCTACTATGATTGCATTTATGAGTATTTGTCCTTTGGTGCTAAGTACTATTTGAATATACAAATTGAGTTCCAGGGTATTTTTCTCTTTTTGATTGTTTTCTTGTTTGTTTGTTTGTTTGTTTTGCTTTGGTACCAGAGGTTGAACTCATGACCTCACATTTGGTAGGCAGGTGCTTAAGCCACTGAGCTAAATACCCAGCCCAAGTTCCAGTTCTTGCAGGATAGTTTTTCTTTTTTTACTGTGAGTTGCTGTATGTTTTTGTGGACAAGGAATATCTCTTAAATATATTGACAAATATTGATTTTGTTTTACATCTAATTGTAGGGAAAGGTAGGGGACAGGTATGCAAAGTTAAAGAGGCTCAGTGAGGTTAATTGCAAATAAACAGTTAAACACCGGAGAGAGAGGGAGACAGAGAGACAGAGAGAGAGAAAGAGAGAGAGATAGAGAGAAAGAGAGAGAGATAGAGAGAAAGAGAGAGAGAGAGAGAGAGAGAGAGGGAGAGAGAGAGAGAGAGAGACCCAGAGAACACAAGGAAGAAACACAAAACCGAGAAAGGATAAGGCCATCAAGCCTGGCTCACTTCAGCTGCCAAGGCACAAATTCCCTCCTCCATCTAACTCCAATTAAGCACAAAAGGAAAATAGTGGAGAAGGGAGGAATGTTAGGTTAAAACACAAAACAACACCCCCCCGTATTTAAAATATACACTAACACCTAGATACTCACACACCTCTGTGTGAGCACGTACATCTTGTGTCACCCTCTTACCATGTTAATACAGTACGATGCACATGCATCTCTTCCTTCTAGCCCTGCCTTGAATGTGAGGCTGCTGCACACCTCTCAGGAGAAGCCCAGGACAGCACAAGGGAGCCACAGCAGTGAGCATCCCAGAATGTGCGCATGGGAGTGGGAGTGGCGGTGGCCAAATCAGGGGTCTCCAGCTGGAACAGCAAACCCAGGGGGAACAGCTCTCAAGGATGGAGCAGCCTTCTTACCATCTGATAAAGGAGCCAGAGAACAAAAGGCCTCAAGTGCCGGTTCTATACTTCCTGCCTCACTCCAAGGTAGCTGTCTGCCTCCATCTTTCTGTTCCCTTTCCAATAAAGTAAGTTTGTTTATCCTTCTAACTTGTATTTATACCTGTTTCCACAGGTATAAAGTGTTACAAACCCTAGCTATGATCCACCCTCATCAGACATGAAAGTCAGGCTCCCAGGCAGCAGGTGCTGCCCTGCAGATACAGGGTGTCATGGCGTCCTCTCCCTTGATAGGTGGCTACTGTTTCTGCCCCTCCTGAAGTCAGGGGAGTCTTTTCTCCCTTGCTAATGGAGGCCGGGGCCTGTGGGGACCACACTGGGGAGTAAGCAGAGCCTTGGAGCGAGGCCTCAGGTCCACCCGATGGGTCACTCTAGGGACTCCATTCTCTCCATTCTTTCTGAGCAGTGTGGCCTTGTATTCCCTGGGGACTGCACCCTATTCCACTTACAAACATAACAGTAGAATAAAATTCACTATTTGATTACCTTATGGTTTGAACAGAACCCACCTTCACTGCATACAATGTTCTGTAGGCCTAGCACCATGCTTGTATCTCAGAGGGCTCCCAAAGATGAGGAACACAGTTTGGCCCTTGAGCATGTGTGCTGTGCTCCCAAAGATGAGGAACACAGTTTGGCCCTTGAGCATGTGTGCTATGCTCCCAAAGAATTTCTCCCTTTTCTAATTCTCACAATAAAAATGTAGGTAAAGGGAACTTAGGGCACTGAGAAATCCAGCAACCAGCCTTCTGCCCTGGTAAGTGGCTGTGGTCTTGCAAGTCGCGCCCACCCCTGGGCAAGAAGCAACAGCCTTTCCTGAGATCTGTGCCATGTTGGAACTTAGGGCGCTGAGAAATCCAGCAACCAGCCTGACAGCTATCAGCATGCAGGCTGAGAATCAAACATGCCATCCCCACCTCAATTAGCGAGTGGAGCCAGAGATCTGAGCATCTCTTGGGAGGTTGACCATGTATAATACAGAAAATAAGGGAGATTTCCTTCTACTATCTCTTTGAAGGCAAATATTTTTATCACCGTTTTGCTTTGTCCTGATTAATGATATTGCTCTATTCAATATTTTGTTTTGATAAGTTCTATAATATTCTGTATTTCTTTTGATTTTTCTATACCTGATTGAAAGAACATTTATTGTGAAGATAACGAGATATACAATGGTACCTATTACAGTTATCCTGGTAAACTGCTGTGAAGCTCTGCACCAATTTCCCTACACTGTATCAATTGGCTTTTTTCCATCCTGTTCTGTTGTATATTATTACCCCCAAGTTAATAAAAAATTAAATAAAAAATAGAACATGAAAAAAAAGGTAACACAATACCTCCAAAAACTCCCAACTCCACCAAAGCTGATCCATGGTGCATGGATGAGGAGAAACTCAAAAACAAAACAACAGAATTATATAAGGTGATTAAAAAGGAAATAACAACAACAAAACAGATCAGTAAGGTACTGAGCAAGCTGAAACATGATATAACTAAACAGTTAATGGACTTCAAAAGCAAAAGGAGAAAAAGAAAGTGCTCTAAAGGATATAACTGCATGTATGTTTAAGTGTGTAGTATTGACAACTGTATTACTAAGTTTTTGTGGGATCATTGAACAGAACTGTTTGCAGCATCACTGTTTGAATTTCCAATTTGGATGCTTTAATTTTGTAACATGAACAATTATTTCTAAAAGGACTGTAGATAATTTATCAACTAGTGATTTCTTACTGTTTTTTTTTAAAAATTCAGTATTATTTCTACACTTTTTTCTGTTTTGCTTTTTTCTCTTTAAATAATTATTTTTTAAAAAATGGAGGTAAAATGTGTGAGAATGAATTATTAAGGAAGTCGGATAATGGTTCAAGGAACATTAACCTAGACCATGCTGACTTTGTATAAGAACCCACTAAGCAAATATTTTAGAAATGATGTCAGGGATTTCTTTTTTGCTTTTTTGGTACTGTGGATCAAACTCAGGACCTTGTACCTTCCAAGTAGGCACTTTGCCCCTGAGCTAAATCTCTGGCTGATGCAACAGTTTAAGGACTTAAAGTGTGACTAGTTATTTGGACTGAAATATGGATCAGGAGATGTTCACTTTCAATGCTGTGCAGAAGCCTGATTTTTGGGGGGTGGTGTTACTGTTGATGAGGGAATTGAAAAGGTCACAGAGGTGGGGATGGTTGAGTGGATTTGCCACATAAAACTACTCTACAGAAAGATGGTCTACCAAATGATCCCTTGACTAATACCTTGAGGGAGAGATTCTAGAGTAGGGGATATAGCTCAGTGTCACAGCACCTGCCTGGAAAGCATGAGGTTGTGAGTTTGATTCCAGGTACAGAAAAAAAAGAGAGATTTTGAGGGGGGACCAGCACCCTTGAAAAATTTCATCACTACTCTTATGTGTATGGCTGACCTTTTGGTGGTTGTTCCAGTTGCTCAGTTGGGAAGCTAAAATATAGCTAGCATAATTGAATCCCAAAGGACTCAGTTGGTATTTCTTAAGCAGCATTTCTCAACTGCTAATGTCAAGGTAGTTCTGTTTTCAATAATTGACAAGAAATAATTGGAGAAGTCTCTCATGTACACAATATTAACAGGAAAAAAATAAGGACAAATGAATCAAACTGTACCTCAATTTGTAGCATGTGACTCACAGCATGTAAATCCACTAATTCCAACATTTTACCAGTTTACACACCCGGAACCCTTGAACAAAACAGAGACTGGGCCCTTCAAGAAAGGACCCCGGTGCACAAAACTATGTTCCTGTCAACATTTCCATCCTTTCCCAAAGGACCTGTGGCATTTACTCCCTGTAACCATATCTTGGGTGAAAGAAAGTATTCAAACTTTCAGGGAATACTTGATACTGGTGCTAAACTAATGTTAATTACAGGTGAAACAAAAAAAAAACCCTTGTTCCCAAGTAGCAGTAGGTCCTGTCTTGATCAGCTTTCTCTTTGCTGGGACAGATACCTACACCTGTGGATGGGAGGAGGTTTACTGTGGCTCCCAGGGGCCTGGTTCCCAGACTGACACAGTGTGGCAGAGGGGCACAGTGGCAGCCAGGAAACAGGGAGAGGAGGGACACAACAGAGAAGATTTCACCCTTCCAGCTCCAGTGCCCAGACCACCTCCAGCCAGGTCCCCTAACCAGGTCTCCTGAGGCACCCCTTAATCCAGCCACACCCCGAAGCTCGCCTCTGAGTGTGTGAGGCTGTGGGGGTCATTCTCCATCTAGTCCAAATCGCTCCTCCCTGGCCTCCAGAGAACTGATGTGCATCTCTGTGCAAAATGCATGTACTCCAGAGGATTATATGCAAGGAAGATCTATGCAAAACACTGTGGAATATAATTACCTAAAAATATGTGTTAGGAACGTACCTGTGATAGAGTGTCTGAGAAAGAAAGGCGTAATACAAATGCAGAAGACCTTGTTGGGCATACCTGTAACCCAGTTCACTGAAATTTGAGGATGTTTACTAAAAAGTAAACTATTTTATAGGTTGTTACTTTAAGCCACAATTTCAAACATGAATAAACGTTTCCTTAAGACTGATTGATTTAGAATGTTTTTCTAGTTTTCCTTAATAAAAATACAGAATGTCTACTAAATTTCCATATTATAACCAGTCTCCCTTTCTTACATGCCTAAACAAAATAAAACTCCTACATTTAAACAAATTTTAAAAGGACGAGTTTCAGGCCAGGTTTGTGGTCACATGATTGTAATTCCAGCACTGGAAGGCTGAGGCAAAAAGATCACCATGAATGTAAGGCCAGCCTAGGTACACAGTGAGGAAAGTCCAGCCTGTACTATGTAAGGAGACAGGTCTTAGAAAAACAAATAAAAATATAAATTTCTCAACAGTGTGGAACATGATTTTTTTTTAATTTCTTTTTTTTTGTCTTTTTGAGACATGGTCCCACTCTGCAGTTCAGGCTGGCTTTAGGCTCATTTTGTATTCCTGGCTGCTCTTGAGTCTCAGACTTGCAATGATCCTCCTGCCTCAGCCTGCCAAGTGCTGCGATTACAGGAGTGCACCACCATGCCTGGCTATAACTTGTGTTTTGAAGAAATCAAATATATAAGCTGATATGAAGGATCTGCTCAAAGCATTCCTTACTGTTTAGCCCTCAATTTTGTACTTCTTCCACACAACAGAATTTCAGGAATGCATTTAGCCAGTCAGGGTTTATAAAGACTTAAAACTGGAGTTTCGCTATCTCTCTAGGAGTTAAATTGATAGCCTTGCATGTGTTACTCAACTGCTTTATCACTGATCCTCAGAGCTTTTTCATCCATCACCCAGGCTGGCTTCAAACTTCCATCTTCTTGCCTCTGTCTCCCATGCCTAAGGTCCCCCTTGTGTGCTGCTTTACACATTCTATTTTGCACTATTTTGTTATTTTGAGTCAGGGCCTCCATATGTAATGCAGGCTGGCCTTGAACTCATTGTGCCCCTGGCTGGTCTGAAGCTCATGGTGACCCTCCTGCCTCTCAGCCTCCCATGCTGGGATGATAGGCATGCACTGCCACAACCCAGCTTCCTTTACTCATGCTTAAAGTCAAATTTTAATTACCAAATTGAGTTCAAAGTTTTACATGCAGAATATCTTAATCCAAAAATGAGAAATCCCAAATGCTTTAAAATTCAAAACTTTTTGAGCTCCTTAAGCCTCAAATGGAAAATTTAACACCTGATCTCCTTTTGCATTCAGAATATTGTATAAAATACTTTGGGCTACATACACAAGGTACATAACATGCAAGTGAGTTCTGTGTTAGATTTCAATTAACTCCTCATTGTGGCTCCTGAGCTTCTTGGGGTTAAAACCATGAGAGGATTTGAAAAATAAAGAAAAGACAAAGCTTGGGTCACGGGAGTCCTCCTCCTCCTGATGGGAGGAAAAGCACTGCTCAACCAATGCAACATGTTTATTTATGTCCTGGGAAGGATGATGTCATGTTCAGCAACTCTGACCAGCATCCCATAGCTTGGATGGTACAGGGGCTTGGTGATTTTCTGTGCTGTAGCAGCTTCTTCACCTGGTTGATCTGGCACTCTTTGTTTTGTGGTAGGATCCTGTCTGTTTCATGCCCTAGGTCAATTTCCAGCTTCCACAGCTCCCAACACCCCAAAATATCTTATTATTGACTGTCAAGGTTTCCAAAGTCTCAGATAATCTGTAGCAATTCTGCTACTATGCATTTCAAATGAAGAGTAGGCAATCTGTACAACTTTCAAACCATTACTGAAAATATTTTATTTTGAAAGATTTGAGTATGAATTTTTAGATCAAAATTCATGTATCTTTAAACAGATTTTCCCCTCCTCTTTAAAATAGCCTTAAGGTACAATTTTACAAACTTTCCTAGTTTTACCAAAGACTTATATTATTGGGATTCTTATAATATAAAACAATTTCTTGAGCTTCATGTTCTTTAGTAGATACCTATGGACAGTTCAGTATTCACTTTTTAGGTGCTACTAGCTTGCTTTTAACTTTTATAGCACATCAGCTAAAGAATTTAATAAGTCAACATTATGTATTATGTTTGAATTAACTAAAAAAAATATTTGGCACTTTCCACATATATCAAACAGTGTAGCCCAAGCCTTTGAACCCTATATTTGTTTATCAGGAACAAAACGTACAGCACCCTCAACCCTTGCCATTCCCATAGGGCTATCTCTGTGGTTGGCTTGGGTTGGCCTGCATGGCCTGGGAGGCCTTAGCTAGGGCCCAGGTTTCCTTGCTTCCTGGCTCCAGCTCTTCTCATTGCCAGGAGCAGATGGAAAATTTGTTGGACATGTGGGGGCAGTGGCACAGGCCACACCAAGCCCTTTGTCATATCTTGAGGAGGCAAATTTTTATTTAGGGTTCATAAAAAAATCCCACATCAATGAAAGAATTAGAGATATGAGTTCAGAAGGAGAAACAAAATTCCTTTACTGGAAAGGAAAGAGATACAGAGATAAGCTATTGTGGTAAGGTAGGGAGTCTCGTGCCAGAACTTAGGAGTTTTATTCTCAGCCCCTCTCATTCCATGCCACCAAAGGGGCTGCCCCCCTTGAGGCTGTTATCCTGAGATCCACTGCTCTGGGCTGAGACCCCTGGTTTGTCCACGCCCCCTTCCAATGCCTGTGTGCACATCCTTGGATGAGCTCTTCTGTGGTCTCTTCGTGTTGTCTAGGTGCTCCTCTTGTGAGATCTGCAACAGAGTTACACCCAAGGGTGGATTAGTAAAAAGGGTGCATGTGCATTTTCATGTATTAATATGGTAAGAGAATAATAAAATATGAATCAGATGTAGGTGTTTGAATGCCTGGATGTCAATATATACCGGACATTGAATTCACAACATAGGGCTTGCCTAGCAGGCGATTATACCACTGAGCTAAATCTCTGGCCCGCCAGTGCATGTTTTACACACAATGAGATTTCAGCAGTAGAGACTCCTGCCCCACTTTGTTTCCTTTGTGCTTAATTGGAGATGGGGAAAAGAGAGAACTGGGCCTCACAAGCTGTCTCTGTTATTCTTACCTACACTTTCTCCTAGGTGCTCTTTTCTCCAGCACACATTATTGGCTAGAAACTTCTCTGAGGCCTTTTAACTTTCCCTGCCTGTCCCCCAGTTTTCCTACATCTTCAGTCATAGCTCTGTACCAGCATGCTTTACTCTTAAAGTGTGAATCAAAGTTTGAAGTGGGATGCTCTTTTCTGGTCATGACAGTTTGGTGAATTTTTCGCTACTTGGAATTTGGGGATTTTTCTGCTCTTATTTCACTGAAAAGATTTTTATATCCTGAGTCTTGAAGCACTTTCCTTATTAAAAAAATAAACTCATACATTTTGTCTCTCAGTTGTGTCCCTGAAATATCTCATGCTTTATGTATATTTTCTTTCTTTCTTTGTTTCCAACCATCTCAATCTGGTGATCCATCTACCCTGGACTGTGGCCCTGAAAGTCTGTCTTCTGCCACATCTAGTCCACTGGTAAGTTTTTCTATTGAGTTTCTATTAAATTTTATTTACATTTCCAACTGTTCTGTTTGGTTCACTTTCAAAATATCTTTTTATTTAATGTATCATTCTTAGCCTCCACTGTCTTTAGTATTTTTGAGTTTCTGTTTCCTTGTTTACTTTTTTTCCATACTGGGGATCAAACTCATGACCTCACACTTGCGAGGGGAGTGCTTATGACACTGAGCTACATCCCCAGCTCTTTGTTTGCTTTTTGAGTCAATGTTTCACTCTCCAGTCCAGGATGGCCTTAAACTAACTAAAATCCTTCTGCCTTAACCTCCAAGAACTAGTATTACAGGCTACAGCCACCAGCTGCCTGCATTTTCTTCTTTAATTTATTCAGTTGGTTCTCTGTATTCTTTTGGGATTTAGTGATCTCTCAAGAATATCTTTTGAATTGTTTATTCCACATTGCATCCACTTCCAATCTTTGGAGATTATTGTTAGTGAATTTTGAACCTTGGGAGGTGTTGTGTTGCCTCACACTTTTCATTTCTCCCAGACCTCTGTTTTGAGATATGTGCCTCTGTTGGCTTGAGTGTCCCTTCAGCCTTTGTATGAGATCCATTAGGAATGACCTTCTGTTGATGGCTTTTCCTGTGAAGTCAGACTATCTGAGGTTTTAAATGTTTCTGGAATGCGCTGTGGGATACTTTCCATTGTCTATCTTCAGTGTATTTGCACCCCGTCCACACTTTGTCCAGTCTGAGAGTCACATTCTCTGGAGATATTAAGAGAGCAAGATCTTTCTGGGGACCTGGCAATCGAGTCTAGAAAGCAGGGTACATTGGACCGGCCCCTTTGACTGATTCTCTAGCATCCACAGCAATGCATATCTGGAAACTCTGTGGCATGACGCTGCTGTGGTGCCACACAGACATGGACACAGTGTCTCTCTCTGCTGCCACCAAAGGGGTTGATGCCTGGAGCCTCTCTTTATCACACTGCACACCTGCTTTGGGCTTAGGCCTTGGTGATGCCTTTTCATCTCTTATTCTTTGAGTAAAAGCATTCACTTAGCATGACTGGGCTTGCCTTGTGGGTGGAGCCAGGTCCACTGCCTGTCACCTGTAGTGAGAGTGTGACTCAGTGTCAGGGTGTCTGCACATAGTACTCAAAGGGTCACACCTGGTCTGCCACACCATGTAGAAAGTGGTAATGAAGGATGAAGATGCCAGAAATGTTGTTGGGGTCTGCAGTCCCAAATACCCAAGCGGCAAAAGGAGGTGGACTGTAGATAAAGGTCAGTCTGCACAACCACGAGGAGCACAGCCTCACACCGTACAGGAAACCTGCAGAAGACAAAGTATGGATGCAGTGAGGTTGCCCAGCACCACGTACAATCACACATGTGCTCTGCATTTATGTCAAAGAAAATCAAAGTCAGACAATAGAATAAATGTTTTAAAATAATGAAGACAAAATGAGAATTTAACTATTAGAAAAAAAATGCATCAGGGATTTATGTCAGTGGTTCAATAACTTTGATTACTGTATCCAAAAAGAGAAAGAGAGAGAAGAGAGAAAGACAGAGTCAGAGACAGAGAAACAATTATTACAAAAGAAAAAGAGAAAAGGTTGGCAAAACACTAAGTGGGCCAGTGTGAGCCATGTCATGCCTGGGAGGAGAAACAAGAAGCCAATTCACCCTTCCCATGAGCCAGCCAGTGCACAGGGTAGGACACAAGAGCACCCACAACCTCCACCCCTATGAAAGCAGAAGGGTGATTTGGAGGACAAGATGAGTTGATAGCATCTGAGCTACCAAAACAATTTAATGCTCGTATTGTTTGATTGACTTTGCAAGCCTAAGGCTAGCAGTATGAGGGTCTATTAAGAGGATAACAGTGTGCAATATAGCAACTATGAGGGACTTTATTCTGTCTTAATTTTCAAAGCCAATATTGTTCTCACTGTTTTGTTTTGCTCCATTTTATTGTTTTGTTTTATTCAATGCTCTGTTTGATTGGTTTCATTCTGTTTTGTTTAATATTATGTTTGATGGCATGAGCAGGAATTTTGAAGATATCAAGAAGCATTACAGTGGCAGTTGATGATTTCCTCTTATCCTGTTTTGAAATTCTGTATTGATTTTACTGTTTTGATTGGCTTTATTCTCTTTTGTTTGCTTGATTTTATTCTCTTAAAAAGAAATTCAAAAGTGAAAAAAAAGAACAATAATACCCGATGAGAATACAAGTATGTATGAA
The DNA here is from genome assembly GCA_004027295.1 of Dolichotis patagonum. Taxonomy (NCBI): domain Eukaryota; kingdom Metazoa; phylum Chordata; class Mammalia; order Rodentia; family Caviidae; genus Dolichotis; species Dolichotis patagonum. The sequence goes on along the minus strand of PVJX010003483.1, from coordinate 60,431 downwards.
CTAATCAGGAAATAGAAGAAAAATGTCTTAATGGAAAGGAAAGTATGACTGCCCCTGACATGGATGAGGATATCAGCAAGATGGCTCAGTGTCCCACAGGGACAGCAAGACAAAGGGTTAATCATCATGTGCTACATTTAGACTGCTCCTCTGCCCAGGTGCTGGAGATGTTTGGACCACGAGCTGATTGCGGTCACTCTCAGCTTCCCTGCTAGCCAAGTACAATGTTGCCCAGAATGGAAAGGTTGTGTGGCTGGATGTTACACAAGACAGATTGCTCAGGGAACTCCCTGATGTGGAATGAAGCTGAGCACTGTGATACACCTTGGGTCACTCAATCATAAGTGATTTGGGTGTAGGTAGCACAGCAGGTGCCATGCAGCTCACCCTGCATTACTCTGCTTCAGAGAGCCTTCATATAATCAAATGTATCTGTGGTGACTCCAGTTCCTCTTCACAATTCCCTACTGGTCACCAGGCAATAAGTGCTACTAAGGCTGTCTTTTTTTTAAAGATTTCTTCCTAAATCTCATCAAATATATGTTTTTCAATGAGCCTGCTTCTGTGGCATTCCACTATGAACACACTGAGCAGCTAGGTAGACACTCACTGGACACCATAACAACATTTGTTCTGAATTTGAGGGTGAAGGAAACTTATAGTTTTATGTGTTTCAAAGCACCAGGCTGAGGCCTGATATTCACAACACAGCTCCCCAGACCAGCATGGTGCTGGGACATTAAGAAATGCTCAACAACTTCGAAGCACTGGGGTAACATGTAGTTCTTTGGTCTCTAAGTTCCAATTGTCTCTGCATTTCTTTCCATGCCACTTTAACACTATGCGCCTCCTCTGCACCCGGTACCCCACTGTGCTGCCATGCCATCACCACTGCCATGGACTTGGACCTGCTTTGCTCATTCCAGTCCTCTATGTAGCCTGAATCTCTGGGTCTTTCCACTTCTGTATCATTAAGTTGAACCCCTCCTTCACCCATCACACTGACTAGCTCTTCACCAGCTTTCCTGACTCCAAGTGCTGGAGAATTAGGGAAATGCTGCCTGCTATGTTATATAAATGTATTATTCATTTTAATCCTCCAACAGGCCAATGATTTGAGAATTGTTCCTGCATATCAACTTTCATGATCAGAAATCTGAGGCCCTGCAGGGTCTAATTACCACAAGTGTGTAGGCCAGGTTCTAGGCCCACAAGGCTGGATCCTGTTCATGTGGGGTTCATTTGCCACAGAACATAACATTCCTGCATAGAGAAGGGAAGACTTAGCACGGAACAGAACCAGACACACTGGCCATACACCTCACTATTATTGAGCCTGAAAAATGGTCAAATCACAAAAACAAAATAAGTGTACAAGCCCATTTGACTCACTTTCACTTGCCGCCTCTGCTGACTGCTCTGTGAAATGGGCATGCAATAACTTCAGCAGGGAGCAATCCATGGAACAACACGCACAGCACTTAGGACACAGTCTGATCTCACTCTCTTCCTCCTTGTTGCACCACTCTGATTGTTGTGCACCAGCCTGACTCTGCCCCTCCTGGCCTTGTGCCTCTAGACCTGATGGATTAATCCTGTCTTTCCTACTCCACCAAATAGTGGTGCTCATTTACAAGTCCCTCCTTATTCTTGAGTCTCAGTGTCTTCACCTATGGTATCCTGGAATCCACAGAAAATACTGATTAACATGAAGGTTAAATAATCTAACATTGAATTATCTCCATAATACTAAGTGAAATAAATCAGACACACAACTAAAACATCGCATGGTTTGTCTTATGTGAGAAACACAAAATATAAATAAAGAGCGAAATTAAAGATAGATAATAGGGAAAAAGAGACACGATTTCTGGAAAAGGGTTGTTGGAATTTTGATTAGAATTCTATTACATCCATACAATAATAGTGGAAGAATCTCCATTTTCAATAAATTGTTTCTTCCTACCCAAGATCAAGGGATACCTTTCCATTTTATGTTTTTTTTATCTCTTTTTACAATACTGAAGTTTTCAATGTGGAGGTTGTTTACTACCTGCATTAGAGTGACACCTAGGTGATTCATTTCTTTGGGTAGTACTGTGAAAAGTGCTGTTCCACTAATTCTCTCTCAGTTAGTTTGTTATTCATGTACAGAAAGGCTGTTGATTTTCGAGGGTTTACTTTGCATCCAGCTACTACTAGTTTTGGTAGTTTGATCCAGAAGTCTTTTGCTGGAGTTTTTGAGGTATTCTATGTAAAGTATTTCTTCCTCTTCAAATTCACCAGAGACTGAGAAATAGCAATTTCCAACTGTACTAACTGGTACTGGCTATTTAGAATTTTTTTGTCTTCTTGATTCAGGTTTGGTAATTCATATGTATATAGCATTCTGTTCATTTCCTTTGCATTTTCCATCTTATTAGAACATAAGTTCTTGAATAGGTACAGATGATGTGTATTTCTACAGAATCCCTTGTGATTTTACCATTTTCATTACTAATTGTGTGGATTGGAGCCTTTTATTTTCTTTTTGATAAGGTTGGTTATGGGTTTATTGATTTTATTTGATCTTTCAAAAAAGCAACTTTTTGATTTATTGATTCTTTGTATTGTTTTCTTTCTCTCCATTTCATTAATACCTGCTCTGGTTAGTATAATTCCCTCCTTTGTACAAGTGTTCAACATGGCATGCTCTTCCTCTAGAAGCTTGAGGTTCAACATTAAGCTGCTTATTTGAACTTTCTCTGTTTTTCTCATGTAAGTATTCACAGCTATAAATTTTCCTCATAGGATTGCTTTCACTGCCTCCCACTAGTTGTGGTATATTGTGTTGGCATTATTGGTTAACTGTAGAAATTGTAATTCCTTCTTTAGTCTCATCTGTGTCATATTGGTAGTTCAGTCACTGTGTGTCCACAGGTTTCAATGCTCCTCCCATGCCATGAATCCCAACTCAGGGAGAAGACACCTCTTGTCTCCTTCTTCTTTCTTCAAGTTTCTCTCTTCATTCTCCTCGTGAGAAGTATCATTTCAGAGTCTTCCAGGGTCCAGGGTAACCACTTTCTTCCATCTTCTCCTCCCTGCATTGCTGTATACAATTATTGTACAGCTAATTTTAGAGAGGCTTCTGGTGATTACCACTGCACCATCTTCATGGAAGTCCCCCAGAGGTGTCTTCTATGTATAAGAAGTTCGTGGCCTTTCTACCTGTCCCAAGATCCTACCTCTGACATTTACTAATGATATGATGTTGCTATCTTTTTGGCTCAGGATCCAGTCTGTTGGTGCTGGACTATTGTGATGGTTGTGACCCCAACAGTCATGGTGTTGTTACAGGAGGGAGAAAAACTGATTACAAGAATGATGTCTTGGTGAAAGTATTTCAGTTAGGGATGAGAGTAACTTCAAGCACAGACAAGAAGCTGACAAACTGGTAAATTTGCAGTTGGTACGTTTCAGCATGGGGAAAGATCTACTGTTTAATAACAGCACCCAACATAAGTCAAGAACTTGCATTTCATGAATTTCCTCTAGCAGAGTGATTTTATTCTGTGGTGGACATGTTTAAGAGACATATGAGGCAAAACAGATAGATTCACAGAAATATAGTTGAAGCAAGTCTGGAGGACAAGGGATGATCACACAATCTTTGGAAACTGCAGAAGAGGAATGGAGAAAAAGAATGAAGGAGAAAGGAAAACATTACTGAAGCAAATCAGAAAGGTTCAGTACAATGTTCATTCACATGAAGATGTCATAAGATCAAGAGATAACTGAAGGAGTATAGAAACATGATGAATAGAATAGAATGAGAAATGTATGAAAAAAACTATCAAAAAACCAACCAGACAATAAAAGGGAAACTATATACACAAAGGAAAAAAAGTTAAGTAAAATTCCTTTGGTATCCACTGCTCTTGGTCAAGTGTCCAGATCAGTGCCCCACCAATCCAGCAGTAGGATCAATGCTGGACTGGATGTGGGGCTCGTCTTGCACTCCAGGCGTGGGGGCTGTGGCCTGTCTTTTACTTGTAACTTTATGGATGAGACACCCACACCTCCTTATCCTTTTTCTTTTTCTCCTTATTCTCTTTCTTTGTGTTTGTCTCTGTGTCACTATCTTGGTTGCTGTGCCCTCAGACAGAGACAGACCAAGGCTGCTCCAGTCCTGTGCACAGTTGACCCCTCCTGAGCCTTGCACATCCTGCTTCATTCCACGCTACTGACCCATTTCACACTCTGTCCTCCTGTTGCATGCTGTGTTTACAAGGCAGAGGGAGCACTGAATCTCTGGCCCAAATATGGCTGTGCTGGCAGCCACTAGTCACAGGGCAGAGAAGCACTGATTTCTCACTACTTGACCATGGCGCCATGGGATGGTCCAAATCCCTCTCGTGCTAGTGGTGGAGCCTGAGTTGTGTTGTTTCACTAGCAATCCTCAATGCCATGGCTGGTTCCTAACTTTCTTTTTGCTACAGGTTCCAGTTAGAGGTTGTGGTGTTCAACAGAGAAAGAAAAAGAAAAAAGGGAAAAGAAAGAAACTGGCAGCTCATTGGAAAGTGAGTGGTCACTCATGCCTATGTGTGCCAGTACAATTTCTTGCCAGGATTCTATGTCCTCTTCTTGCAGGAAATCAAAAGTTGTGAGGGGACACATTCTAGAACTATCCTATGAGAGTGGAGTTTGCCACACCTTTGCTGTCTTTCCGTTTTTCTGGGGGAACTTCCCAGAAATGGCATTTCTGCTCCACATCCATTGGTGGTTAATGGGCAGGAAGCCCTGTGGGCCAGAGTATCATTGCACGAAGTCCTATGCCTATGTTTTTTTGATCTCCAAGTATTTAATTTAGATTAATTTTTGTAGTGGGGTGTGTGTCCTTCCCGATCTTCCAGTTACCTGTGTTTTTAGTTGATTTTCTCTGAGAAACTGCAGTGAGTCCTCTTTTATTCAGTCATGTTGAATCCTCCAATTACAAATACTATTGCAAATTCTATCAAATATTTCTTTAAAACTGTATATTTCTGAAAAGATAATAAACACAAATAAAATTGAAGATGATATGAATATTGGAAAGGAAATATACATTGTTAGATTTTAAAATGCAATATGCTCTGAATTCTTTAAATTATATGCTTAATACAACTATATCTATATAGTTATAACAAAATAAAATTGAAAAATACTTATGAGGCTTTGTTTTGAGAAACAAGGGCACACATTTTCTTGAAATCCAAAATAACAAATAGATATACTCTTTTTCACTACCTGAAAATGCTATAGAGTTGTAGTCATTTATGCCTGTGAATCATACAACATGTATGCATGCTAAATTTAAAAGAAATACTAAGGGATACATTTCCTTTAAACAAACTGATTTAATAAGGCTGACAATACAAATCAAGATTAATAGGTAGTTCTATTCATCAGTTCTTTATGGGAATAAGTTGTACATTACATATGCTGCTTATTATATTTTTGTATCACAAAACTGTTAAAGGTATACTTTACATAGACCCAAGAAAAAAATATAAAATATAAACCTAAAATATCGCTCAAAGTATAAGAAAATAACTTTGTTTTATCTAGGAATAAACAAATGTCTTTAAATAAAATTATAAAACTACAAATTTTAAACTGACTTTGAAAAGATACAGAATATAAAGGATTTCTGTTCAGCAAAGAAATTAAAATACATATGGAAAAGTCAAAAGACATTATGTTAATTCTCTATAAATGATAATAAAATAGCTAGAAAAAAAGAATGCAGCCCAATCTGAGTCCTGGTGTCTCAGGGAGGGTTGGAGACCTGAGCTCCCAGCATTTGAGTTTCTGGGGCGCCACCAGGGACGCTGGACTGGGCCCAGCAGATTCCAGGGCCCCAGTGCACCACACCCAGGAGCCCTCTTTCAGCTCAGGAGGCACGCAGGAGGACTCTAGGACCTTTTGGGATGGCCTGCGGAGAGCTTAAGACCAGCACTGCCAGCAGTTGAGCTCCCATCCACCCCCCTAGGACAGGGGATTGTGCCCCGGGTGTTCTCCTGGGCCCAGTTCTCCATGCCCAGCTGCCACCTCTCAATTAAGGGAGCCAAGAGCCTACAGAGGTGCTGAGACTGCTCCAGGAGCTGGGGCTGCAGGAGGTGATTCGCCACACATCCAGAGGAAGCTTTGGAATACCACTCAAACCAAGGAAATAAAGAAAAATAACAAAAGGAAAGACCAAAAGGCAGGCTCAAATCACCAGCCCATCCCAAGAAAGCCGAGGAGCCAGGTACATAGAAGAAAATAGAAGCCATACACCTGAAATGACTGAAATGATATCAAATGAAATAAAGAAGCAACCAGGGGAAGCTATGGAGACATTCAAATCAGAAATAATTGCCCAGGTAAAAGAAGAAATGATAAAAGTAGAGAAAGAAATAGTGAACACATCTAGTGAAGACACAGATAAAAAATTAGAGGAACAAAGCAAACTGATAGAATCCCTGAATGAACACTATAAGAAACAAAGAGAATACATAAAGCAGATTCAAAGAGATGTACAGGAAATCAAAAATTCTATTGAAAGCTGTCAAAACTGCCTCAATGAAAGTGAAGATAGAATTTCAGACCTCAAAGATAAGATTGGAGGTAGTGAACAGGAAAGGAAAGATCTTTTAAAACTAACAAAGAATCAGGAAATAACAATTCAACAGCTGCAAGATGATGCAAAGAAACACAACACAAGATTAATAACGATAAATGAAAAGAAGGGGACATACAAAATGATATCAAGAGGCTATTTACAGAAGTAATAGCTGAAAATTTCCCAAACATGAGAATGGAAACTGACATTTGGATAAGTGAAGCCTATAGAACTCCAAATAGCCATAACCAAAATGAAACTACACACAGACACATAATAATCACCATCCCAGAAATCCAACATAAGAACAGAATATTAAAAGCTGTTAGAGAGAAGAGACTGATCACGTATAAAGGAAAACCTATCAGAATCACAGCAGAGTCTCAATACAAACAGTGAAGTCCAGAAGATCATGGAGTGAAGTATTTCAGATCCTAAAGGAAAACCACTTCCAACCCAGACTGACGTACCCTGAAAACTGTCCTTCAAAATGGATGGAGAAATAAGATACTTCCATTACAAAGAACAGCTGAAAAACTTTATGAACACCAAACCAACACTACAAAGAATACTGAATGACACTCTAGGTACACATAGGATAAAACCACTAATCAAGGCAGACAATTAAACAGAATGGGAGATACAAAAACAGAAAGATAACATGTCAACAATAGACCAGTACATAACAGTTATCACCATTAACGTCACTGGCCTCAATTCTCCAATTGAAAGAAACGGACTGGCAGAATGGATCAAAAAACAACATCCAACAATATGCTGTCTACAAGAGACCCGTCTAACCAAAAAGGAAATTCATAGACTGAAAGTCAAAGGATGGAAAACAATACTTCATGCAACAGGAAACCCCCCCAAAAAGTGGGGGTAGCTATTCTGTTTGCATACAATGTGAACTTCAAACCAAGAATGATCCAAAGAGATAAAGAAGGTCACTACATACAAGATAGGGAAAAACTTCAAGAGGAAGAGATAACATTCTTAAATATACATGCACCAAATTCCAGAGCAGCCAGCTATACAAAGCAAGTATGAACAGAAATGAAAAATCAAATAAGTAGTAACACAATTGTAACAGGAGACCTTAACACACCATTGACAAAAGGGACAGAAATCAGCACAGAAATAACAGAACTGAATCACACCTCTGAACAAATGGACTTGATAGTTATATACAGAGTGTTCCATCCAACAACATCAGAATATACACTCTTCTCAGCAGTACATGGGACATTCGCTAAAATAGACCATATACTAGCTCACAGAACATATTTAAGTAAATGCAAAAGAATTGAAATTATCCCGTGCATGTTATAGGATCATAGCGCCATGAAACTAAAAATTAATGACAAAAGAAACTACAAAAACCCCACGTACACATGGAAATTGAATAACATATTATTGAGCAATCAGTGGGGCACAAAGGAAATTAAAGAAGAAATTAAGCAATATCTATAAGCAAATAAAAAGAAACATACAACTTGCTAGAATCTGTGGGATGTAATAAAAGTATCCTCAGAGGAAAATTTATTGCACTGAGTTCAGACATCAGGAAAACAGAACAAACACAAATAAACAACCTGATGCTACAACTCAAATATCTAGAAAAAGAAGAGCAAGGCAAGCCCAAAGCGAAAAGCAGGGAGGAAATTATAAAGATCAGAGCAGAAAGTAATGCAATAGAGACTAAGAAAATAATACAAAGTATCAATGAATCAAAGGCTTAGCTCTTTGAAAGAATAAATACAATTGATAAGCCCCTGGCCACCCTTATTTAAAAAAGGAAAGAAAAAAACTCAAATTCATGCAATAAGGAATGAAAAAGATGAAATCACTACAAACTCTGTGGAAATACATAAGATCATCAACACCTATTTTGAAAACCTCTAGTCTCATAGGTTCGATAACACAGAAGAAATGGACAGATTCCTGGAAACATATGAACTTCCAAATCTGGGTCAGGAAGATGTAAACCTGCTGAATAACCCAATTTTTTATTATTGAAATTGAAAATGCAATTAAGTCTTTACCAAGAAAGAGCAGCACAGGCCCAGATGGATTCACTGCAGAATTCTCCAACAAATACATGAAGACTTGATTCCAACACTCCTCAAACTCTTCAATGAAATTGAAAGGGAAGCAATTCTTCTTAAGTCATTCCTGGAAGCAAATATTAGTCTAGCTCCAAAACCTGAGAAAGACCCAACTAAAAAAGAGAACTATAGGCCAATCTCCCTAATGAACATAGATGCAGAAATTCTCAATAAAATATTGGCAAACAGGATGCAGCAAATCATGAAGAAGATTATACACCACTACCAAGTGGGATTCATCCCAGGAATGCAGGGATGGTTCAACATACGTAAATCAATAAATGTAATCCACCATATCAATAGCACCAAAAATAAGTATCACATGGTCATCTTTATAGATGCAGAAAAACTTTTTCTAAGATCCAACACTCATTCATGATAAGAACCTATCTTAGTTTCTTTCTACTCATCACTGAGACAAAATACCTGATGCCCAAATTTGGGAAAGGAAAGGTTTATTTCTTACAGTTTTGGAGGTTTCAGTCCATACTCAGTTGGCTCCAAGGCAGGGTGGCATGGCGGAGCTGAAGTTCATGGTGGCAGCAAACAGCAAGCGGGAACCAGCAAGAGAGAGAGATGCATCTTCTTCCTGTCATTACATCACAACCTGGCTACACCCCTAGGAGGGTGTAGCACTGACACAACCTATCCAAGCACTAGACAATAAACCAATCCCAAACGCACAATGCAAATACATGAGGCCTGGGGGACACCAACATAAACCATTACATTCCACCCCTGGCCCCCAAAGACTCATGTACAACCATTATACAAAAGACATTTAGTCCATCTCCAAGAGTTGCCAAAGTCCTAACATTTTCAGCGTGGCTGAGAAGTCCATGTCCCAATTCTCCTCCAATATCTATGGCATACTCTTAACTGTAACCCCCTGTACAAGTGAAACAAGGTTAAACATTTCTGAAATGCAAAGGCACAAAATAAACTTTACCATTCCAAAAGTTACAAATGGGGGAATATAAAGCATTGGAAACAAAGCAAGTCCAACATCCAGCAGGGCAAACATTAAGTCCTAGAGTTCCATGCTCAGCATTTGAAGCAATCTGGTTGCAAGCTCCTTTAAAAGGCTTGGGTGATTCCACCCCCATGGCACTTCCAGAGATTTCAGCTCCTGCAGCTTTTCTCTTAAACCTTCTCTGCTCAGTTTTTGCAGCTTTCCTTTGGTGATCCATGTTCTTGGCTTTTCCAAACTTCTGGAGTTTCCACTGCACCTTTGGTTTCACACTTACATCTTTACATATTGCCCTCTCAGGGGCACACTGTTTGGCCTCCCAGGCCCTTTGCAATCAAGGTGGAAGCCTTCTTGTCCTCAGAATTTGTGCATTTTCCTTGCACCTAAAATCAGCACCATGTGGATGCCACCAAGGCTTGCTGCCAGCTGCAACAGTATCCAGGCTTTTCTCTCTCTTGGCTGTAGGGGTTGATTGCCTAGATTGCTGGGCTCTAAGAACACAATTGTGAAGAGAAGCTTTTCTATGTTGCCGCCATTCTGGAACCTCATGTGGATGCTGCCATTCTGGAACCTCATGTGGCCTCCCATGCCATTCTGGAGCACAGTGCTCTGAAGCTTCCTTATCTGAGAAAACTCTTTAACTTTTGCAGTTTTGGGGCTGCAAAGGGTGGAGACCCGCTGCTTCCTGGGATGCCCAGTGGCCATCTTTCTTATCTCTCTGTTTCTTCTCAGCAATCAGAGTCTCAGCACTATCTTTACAATCCACAGCTTTACTGGAGTTTTCCTTCTGGCCAAACTCACAGTGTTTCAAATTATCCTGCTGGGCTCTTTGCTCTTGATTTGCAACATAAATCTGGCTAAAAGCCACCAACAATAGCCATGCCACAGCCTCAATGTTTGACTGCATGGAAATTTCCTTTGCCAGAATAATGAGTCCATTACCCTTAATCTCAGTCTCAGGCAAAGTCTCTGGGCATGAGCAAAATGCAGATAAACTTTCTGCCAAGCCATAACATACATCATAGGGAGTCTGACAACCAATGTAGTACTTCTTCCTAGCAGAAACCTCCCAAGCCTGGTCTTTACTATCAGGCTTTCTATCAGCCTCCTGGTCTCCTGAGCCTTGACCAGAATCTCCTCTACACAACAACCTAAATTGCTCCAGCTCTGTGCATCCAGGCGACATGTCTGAACCTTTCCAAACTCTGACCACAAGCCATTTCTAAAGCCTCTTGAAAAACATGGTCAGGTATAGTCACAGCAATGACCCCACTCCCCCGTACCAAATTCTGTCTTAGTTACTTTCTACTCATCACTGAGACAAAATACATGATGCCCAAAGTTGGGAAAGGAAAGGTTTATTTCTTACAGTTTTGGAGGTTTCAGTCCATACTCAGTTGGCTCCAAGGCAGGGTGGCATGGCAGAGCTGCAGTTCATGGTGGCTGCAAACAGCAAGCGGGAACTGGCAAGAGAGAGACACACACCTTCTTCCTGCCATTACATCACATCCCAGCTACACCCCTGGGAGGGTGTAGCACTGACACCACCAATCCAAGCACTACACAATGAACCAATCCCAAATGCACAATGCAAATACATGAGGCCTGGGGGACACCGACATAAACCATGACAGAACCTTATAGAGAATCGGAATAGATGGTCTTTACCTCAATATAATAAAGGCCATCTATGACAAACAAACAGCCAGCATCATATTAAATGGCCAAAAACTGAAAGCCTTTACCTTAAAATCAGGCACAAGACAAGGATGTCCCCTATCACTGCTCCTATTCAACATAGTACTAGAAATACTAGCCAGAGCAATTAAACAAGAGAGAGAAATAAAATGAGTAAAGATAGGAAAAGAGGAAGTTAAATTATCATTATTTGCAGATGACATGATACTCTACATAGAAGACCCCCAAAACTCCATTGAAAGACTCCTAGATATAATAAATAAATTCAGCAATGTAGCAGGATACAAAGTCATTACTCAAAAATCAATAGGATTCCTATACACTAACAAAAAAATCACTGAGAGAGAAATAAGATAGGCCACATCCTTCACACTAGCATCCAAAAAAAATGAAATACTTAGGAACTAATCTAATGAAAGAAGTAAAAGAGCTACGCAGGGAAAATTATAATACCCCAAACAAATAAATTGAAGAGGCCCTCAGAAAATGGAAAAACATCCCTTGTTCATGGATAAGAAGAATAAATATTGTGAAAATGGCCATTCTCCCAAAATTGTTATGCAGATTCATTGCAATCCCAATCAAAATACCACTAACATACCTCATAGATTTAAGAGAAATCACTCCTAAAATTTATCTGGAACCAGAAGAGACCTAGAATAGGAAGGCAATTCTAAGCAGCAAAGGCAAGGCAGGTGGCACCACAATCTCTGAATTAAAAATTATACTACAAAGCTACTGTAATAAAATCAACATGGCACTTGAATAAAAACAGATATGAAGATCAATGGAATAGATTGGAAGATACAACCACAACCACAAGCACACTCATCCACCTTATCTTTGATTTAGGGGGCCAAACATGTTCACTGGAAGAATGATAGCCTCTGTAATAAATGGTGCTTAAAAGTTGGCTATACATATGCTGAAAACCAAGACTAGTTTAAGAAAAGTCTACAATATTTTTTAAAAATTTTTCAAACCCACAATTATAGACATTTCTAAGAATGGAATTCATAGGTAGCCCATTCTAGAATTTGATGTTATGAGGCATGTAGGAGACCACTACGAACATGCCTATCACCATGTACTAAGCTAAAATCTAAATGAATCAAAGATCTAAATATTAAAACAGAAACACTAAATCTGTTGGAAGACAAAGTAGGTAAAAATCTTGAAGATATAGGGGTAGGTAGAGAATTCATGAACAATCATCAAACTGCACGGGAAATACTTCCCAGAATCAATAACTAGGAACATATCTTATTAAAGTGTTTCTGCATGTAGAAAGAAATCTCCAGCATAGTGAAAAGAAAACCCACAAATTAGGAAAAATCTTAGCAAATTGTCCCTCAGACAAAGGAATTCTGTCTAGAACTTATAAAGAATTTTAAAAAATCAGACCCCCAAAATTATAAGACCCAATCCAAAAATGGGCATCCCAGATGAATACACAGTTCTCAAGTGAAGAAATATGAGTGGCAAATAAATATATGAAAAAATGTTCATCATCATTACTCATGAGAGAAATGCAAATTACAACCACACTGCGATTCCATTTCACTTCAGAAAGAACAGCCAGGATAAAAAAAAAATACCAACAACAAAAGCTGGAGAGGCTGTGTGGAAAAAGGAACTCTTCTGCACTGTTGATTGGAGTGTAGACTGGTGCAACCACGGTGGAGGTCAGTCTGGAGATTCCTCAAAAAGCTGTGATTGGAAGTCCATTTGACCCAGCTATTCCACTTCCAGGAATACTCCCAGAATTGAAAACATCATACCACAGTGATATATGTGCACCCATGTTTATAGCAGCACAGTTTGTAATAGCCAGATCTTGGAAACAACCTAAGTGCCCATCAATTGAGGAATGGATAAAAGTTGTGGTATTTTTATACAGTGGAGTACTACTCAGCTATAAAGAATGATCACATTGAAAAATTTACAAATAAATGGATGCAACTTGAGACCATACTCATAAGCGAAATAAACCAAACTCACATGTATAAATGCTGTATAGTCTCCCTAGTGTACGAAATGATAAGAATACAGAAGATTTTAGAGTAATCATGACTCCCCATTACATGGCTTTGAGGTCTTATAATGTTTTCATTCATCATTTGGAATGGTTTTATTCTGTTTTGTTTGATTTTATTATGTGTGATGGTATGAACAGCTATTTTGAAGAAAACAAGACATAATGGTAGCCATTACTTACTTAATATCATCTTGCTTTGAAGTTCCACCATGCTTTTGTTCTTCCATTACCATTGGTTCTATAATGTTGTGTGTTATTGGATTTTAATATGTCATAGTATAAACAAATTTTTATGGAAAATGAGATATTACAGTAGCCATTGTTCATTTTCTGTTATTTGGTTCAGAATGCTTTGTAATTATTTAATACCCTTGAATGATTTTATACTATTTTGTTATATTTAATATTATTATATGTGAAGTCATGCTCAAGTATTACAAAGAAAGAGACATTATGGTAGCTACTGTTAATATTTGGTTGTCTTGTTGTAAAGTGCTGTGTTGCTTACATTGCTCTGCTCTGATCTGCTTTGTTCTGTCCTCTTTTTTTTTTTAGTCTTTTTAAAATAAAAATTAAGAAAAGTCTACAATTTTTTTTAAATTGTGCAAACCCACAATTATAGGCATTTCTAAGAGTGGGATTCATAGGTAACCCATTCTAGAATTTGATATTAGCAGGCATGTTGGAAACCACTATGAAGCAGCTCTCAGCTGGATTTAAAATTACTAATTGGCTTTCTAAATTTATCCTTTTGTCAGTCATTGGCCTAAGCCCCTTGCCTAGTGATGGATGATGATTACTAGTGAGTGAACCTCGATGAATCAGTGGTTTGGCTGAGGCCTGTAGTGGTCTGTGAGGCCAGAGATGCCTCAAAAGGCAAGATGAGGCCACAACTGAGGACACCTGGCTCAAACATCAGTTAAGCAGGTAGAGACTGCAGTGTAGGGATCTAGCTCATGCATTCTCACTGTTGTCAATAAATTTCATCCTCACTCTTATCACAAGTGTCATTCTTGAGATAAGAGGGTTCTCCTAAATTGGCATAATTGAGTACTTGTAGAAGTCTTTGAAGTGGCTCCCAATGTCCTGTTCATTTCTGGTGCTTTCCTCAGTATCCCTGCTCTTTGTTAGGACCTAATAAATATGGGCAGCCAAGAGAAGCTCTTTAAGTTAGCCTTTGTCACAGTCACAGAGTCAAGAACCCTGTGAGAGAGTTTTGATCTTCCTATAGACCAAAATCATATTGCTTGCCTCATTTATTTAAGACTTTGCAGTATACTCATTTGGGAGATGGGCAATCTAGGTCAGGACCCATTACAGGCATACTGCCATGTCCTTGCTAATACTTAATATCCCTTCATCTTCCATTTTTCTCTGAATTTGATACTATATGTCAGGCTTCATTTATACAGTCTCATTGTGTGTAGAAGTCTCACATAAATAACTAAGTTTTTAACTTTTTTGCATTGCCCTATAGATTCCAGGAGTTCACCAAGTGCTTGGAAAGTGCTCCACCACTGAGGCACATCACACTCCTTTGAATTTGCATGACCTTTATCAACATCTATTATGAGTTTAGAAATGTGGGGAGATGTTAGGAATGTGGAAGATCACTATAAATATGGGAAAACAAAAGCCTGAGGAAAGGAGTTGTGGATATGAGACCTTGCATCACAGACACTCATAAACTTCAGATCCTCCAGATCTGCAAATGACAGGACTGAGACCAGAGACCTGGCTCAATGCAGCCACATCAAGCTCCAACCTACAACTGAGTCAGGGTCTCCTCAGGCCTTTGTTCTCCCCAGAGTGAAGGATATGAAGCTGCAGCAGTGTGTTTGTAAGATGGATTCTAGGTTGGTGGTGCCATGGTGGGGACGAGGTTCTAGGGATCCAGAACTGGCCTTGCCTCAGCAAGTGGCAAGGTCAGAAAATGACTCACTGTTAGTAAAGAAGGTCCTCAGGATTTTGAGTCAAGCAGTGAGATTTCTCCCTTCTCTGACTATTTCTAACCAGACCTTATCCTGATTCCTCTCTCAGAGCACCCTTCCCACAACATCACCATTGTGTAATTTGGGGGTGTCCCAGAGTGTTTATTACGTAGCCTAAAGCCAGGACAAGTTACAAATATAGCCTATTAGGATGGGGGTCTCTTAGCAATGTGCCCAGGACATAAATTCTTGCACCATGGAACCAGAAGAATCCTCCTAATTTGATCCTCCTGATTGGAGAATTCCTTCAGCCCAGCATTTACCACTGATTGGTCCTGCTCATTGGCCTCTCTCTGAGACAAGAGTGACAAGAGAAGCAAACTCTTACCTGCAAGAGTGGAGCCCAAATGAAAGATTATAATGTAGAGACTTGTGAACATGCTCTCTGCCACTAAAGTGACCTCACCTTGCTTGGGACATACTTGCATTTAAAGGCTTTACTCCCTGCTTTTTAGAGCTACCCTGGTTTTCTTAAAGGACTTAGTGGTCTCTTCCTGGAAAAGGTTCATAAATTTTTTTTCTGATGGTTCCAGGGTCAATGTCTGAGGAAACAATCAGTCCGCTAATGTCAGAAAATGACCTAAGTCCATGTCTCCCCACAACACAGTGAAATAGAGGGATGGCAGGATTTTTGAGAGGTCAGTATCTTGGAATGAGTCACCAAGCTTCATTATTTCTCCGAATCTACTCACTTTCAACCAATACATTCAATATATAGCCCTGGAAAGGAACAAAGTATTGGTATTGAAAATATTAGGGTTAAATGATGACAATATTTTTAACTTTTTTTTTTGGTACTGGGGATTGAACTCACGACCTTGCGCTTACCAGGCAAGCACTTAAGCCACTGAGCTAAATCCCCAGCCTGACAATATTCTTCAAAAGTGTAAAGATGAAAAAAATCAAGCATTTCAGCTTTTCCAGACAAGCTACCTGTTTATGCAAGGGGAAAAAAAAGCAAAAGCAAAAGAAGAAAAATCTTGAATTCTCAAAGTAAGCATATCACTAAGCATGACTTTCAGAAAGATTGTTCAAATGGAGCTCTACTCTTCATCAACTGAGCCATTTCCTGGTGAGAAGGCAGAGACAGCCTCCTAAGGACTGCATGCTGTAAGGTCCCCATGCCCTGTGGTTCCCTCCACACAGATGGAACTCTGCCTGTCTTTGCACTTTAATACTCCCAGGAAGAATATAGTATCTGGAGTCATGTGATACTCTTACTAACAACTTGTGTGGCTAAAGAGAGATACACAAGACGTTAGTAAAGTACACTTCTATGTGTGTCTGGTGGAGTCATATGAGTGTGACCTGATGAACCAAATCTGGTCCTTAGATCCTTCCGCTTAGGTTCCTTCCATACTCCTGGCTCCTTGCTTTCATAAAGTGGTTACATTTTTTTCATAATTTCTATTTACCATGATGCTTTAGCATTTCAAATCTACGAATCCAGACTGCAATCTCTGAAATAAGACAAAATAATTTTTTTCTTAAGTAATGTATGTGAGATATTATGTTCATGTAAAACTAGTGCACTTCATGCTGGTGTCTGTCCTAAATGAACTTCCAATGCATGAATTCACGACTTCATTCTTCAAAAATTGTGAGTGTTTCTGACTGCTCTTCAGAGACTTTCTTATGTGTGTATTTTTCAGTCTGACTCCAGCACCTCCTTGCATAAAATCCATATACTTCCTGTGCAATCCATTCTGCTCTATGCAGGTAAAACTTGCTCAGTGCAAACAGGCATCTGGCCACCAGCTCATGCGTGACACAAACCCACTACCAGAGACTCCTGCACTTGTGCTGCACGGTATGCTGCAAGTGCTGTTGGCCTCTTTTATTCCCCAACAAGTCCCCCTGTAGGTGTTGATTCCAAAGAACCTATGAAGAATATCCATAATAATAAGAAGATTTGTGTCACAGCTTTTTCGGGGAAACACCCTCACATCTCTGAATGTGCTGACATAGGGTAATATACACTTCCATCTGCAGGTACCCAAAAATTTGTGTGCTGTCTCAGCCATCTAGAAATAAACTATGTCATTACTTTACAAGAATCATGGTGCACATGTTTCAGGGCTCATTTAAACCCTTTCATTTTTGAGGATTTCTCTCAATTCTTGCAAGGTTTTTGAATATTGTCAAGGACCCGTAGGTGCCTGGCTTACCTCATCACACTTAATCCCAAGTGCCATGCTCAATAGAAAGCAAAAGAGCTAAGTGAAGAGATGTGGCCATGATGAATCCTTCATCTCATGTCTCTAGGAAATTAAATGGATGTGGGAGAATGAACTGTATTTGGTGGTACACTGCACTGGGCTGAAATGTGAGGCTGAAACTTGCCACCATAATGTGCAGATCTCATGCATTTCCTGTACGGACCTCCTGAACCGTCTCACAATTATTCCTTTCATATCCTGTATAGCAATTTCTGTGTACGGTTATTGGCTGTACCTTCTCAAGCTATAATACGGACTGACCTTATCAAAAACAACTTCATGGGGCTGGGAGTTTTGCCCCGTGGCATAAGCACCTGCCTGGCAACTGCAAGGTTGTGAGCTCAATGCATGGTACCAAATAATAATAATAATAATAATAATAATAATAATAATATTTCATGAATGTGAAAATATTGCTATGTCATTTACTTTTTAAACTCCACTTTTATAAGTCCTATGAAAGACTGTTAACTTTGTCTTTTTTCATTATTTTTCTAAAACACAAACGCAATACTTTGCTTAATTTTTATCTTTCAAAAACTTCTAGGATTGGATTATATGTCACATATAAATAGTTGTGGAAATCCATTACATTGCCTAACACTTGGTACAATCTCATGCATTTGCTGTAGTGTGAATGTCTGAATTTCCACAGAATTCATGTACTGGAATATATTTTCCAATGTGATGATATGAGGTTAGATTAGGCATTCATAAAATATTGTTATCATGCAGTCAGAAATATCAGTAGTAATATATATTCACTTATAAAATTGACCAAAATCAACTTGTCTACACCTCTTTCCATAGAAAAACAGTAAGAAGTCACCAACCTTAACACACGTCTCAGTAAAAACATCTTTTGCAAAGGAATTGATCATGGATTTCCTTACCTTAACAACTGTGATGCATTATTGTTTCATAAAGTGAACGAATCTCTAGCTTTGGTTAGAGCATCTACAGTACACCAAGGCAATGGCCATACATACTTATTTGGTAATGAGTTTTCCTCCATTCGTGGTAGCAGACAGTAAAAAATTCTGTTTTCACTTCTCCACTGAGCCCCAGCTACGCGCTCCTCCTGGCACTGCATTCATGTGCTCCTCTCTGACTCACAGTCCCTGTCAGGAGTACATGGTGCAAGCTGATGTGCTGGGCTGCTGCTTCACCCCATCAGCATTGATGCAGTTAATTAAAGCATGGGTTAAAAACAAGTCTTCACATAAATTTCAAACCTGAAGTACCAGCAAAATGCAGATGGTCTCCAGACACCTGCAGGCATCTTCACATAATACAGAAAAAGCTTCTACTAAAATATTTTCAGGAATTAGCCAAAAAATATGCCGCATCTCTGAAGAAAAAATACCCTAAGGACCCACCAATATAGAAATTATTCTAAACACTATTGTGTCACCCGACAATACACAATGTTAATGTCTATTTCTTACCAGTTTATTTACACTCAAACTGATTGTTTTGCATGTGTAATAACTAAAGTGTAAACTTGATCGAAAAACTTTAAGGACTTTCAGAAATAGACCCGTGGTAAATTGTATTATTCCAGTAAAAATGCAGCAGAATTGAAAGTCTTTAGCATACAGTATAGAGCCAAAGTCATGGTAATTTGCTCCATTTAACAATTGTTTATGCCAGGCATGATGGTGCACACCTGTAACTGCAGCACTCAGGAGACTGAGGCAGGAGGATCATCGCGAGTCAAGACCAGCCTGGTGAGTCATGGGCAGGCCGATCTATGCAGTGAGACCCCGTCTTAATAAGAAACAGGCAAAGAAAAATAAAACAAAACAAAACAAAACAAAACATGTACTCATTTCATTTTGCATAATTGTAATAAATAATATATATGTAATGTGTAAGATAAATGGTTTGATATACTCATATTGTAAAATGAATAGCATGATTCCTTTAGCTTGCATATTTATCACCATAAATATTTACCTCTCAAGTATGTGGAGAAAAAATTTGAAACAACTCTCAGCAAACAGCAACCCTCTATGGGATGCTGCCTCTGTCACCGTATTCACCGTGAGGTGTGCTGGTGCTTTGCAGAGTACAAAAGAAACACTAAGCATTTTCATGGCCACCTCTTAAGTTCCCCAGTCCCACAGCCATCACTGTGCTCCATAATCTTGTGAGACTGAGAACTTCAGTCTAGATATAAACCTGATCAAAGACCAGCTCATCTGTGACATATTTTAATTATGATCTAGTTAGTTTTTATTTTCAAAAAATGAATAGATTTCTTTCTTTATAGTCTAAACAATATGATTGTATGAATAAATTTCACTTTTTTATTCAAATATTATTGTGATTTTATAATGTAGCTAAGTTAGATATAAATTAATTTGCACTCCAAGATTCACTAAGTCCTAGAAGAAGTCAACAGAAAAAAACTAAACACACCAGAATAGTGGCTGGAGGCATATCTGAAGCCACCCAGGCCTCAAGGTGAAGGTGCAATGGTCAAACCTAAGTGCCTCCCAAGTGATAAATGGTAACTTCAAATTATACTGTAATTAGCACCACCTCCGCCAGTAAATCCAGGTAGGCATTGGTCACCTAACTGGCCGACCAGTGCATCTGGATGCCCCCTCCTCGATGCCTTGGGTCTCCCATGAGCCTTCGCTATGAGACACATCCCCGTTAAGCAGCTATACTTGCACTCCTGTAAGTTGACTGCAGTTTGACCGAAGTGGTACCTATGTTGCATTTTGCTGTACAAATTGGCCCCTGTAAAAGGGCCTCAGTTGCCACCTCATTCAGGACCCACCCTGAAATACTAGGAGCTATTCTTCTCTGTTTTCTATAAAATTCTCCTAACTTCTTCCGTTAGTTTGCAAATTCATTCCTTGATGCCATGAGTCCACAAACGTCACATTTGTCATCTAACAGGTCAGGACTTCTATTTCTCCTGTATTAGTTTTAGCATAAAATGGCTTCTAAAAGCCATGTACTAAAGGCTTGGTTGAGAGTTGCTTTCTTTTTTCTGAATTTAATGTTACCATGCACTTTATGGACTCCTCAGTCTAATGATTCATGGATATATGGGGAGACGGAGGTTACAAAGGGTGCACTCTAATACAGTAGGTACCAGTTATAACTCCACTTAAGTTGCTGCTTCTGGGTTGTCCTGAGGTGACAAGATTTTTCTCTGCCATACCATTCTCTAACTATAATTTTATGTAATCCAATTTCCATTAGGCTCAATCATTTTCATTTTTTTAATTTTCTTATATTCGTTCATTGGTTTTTGTTATCCTTTTCCATTTCTTTGTTTCTCTTTCTGTTTTGTTTTGTTTTGGCTTTTTTAGATATGATGTCACCACATAGTTCAAGTTGTCCCCAAAGTCACTTGATAGCTGGGTTGTCCTTGAATTCAAGGTGACCTTCTTTCCTCAGCCTCCTGAGTGCTGGATTAAAGGTGTGCATTGCCACACCTGGCTGTTTTTCTTCTTTCATCTTTCTTCTTTTCAACATTTATACTTTCTTTTTTTGGTTATAGCAATGAATGCAGGCCTTGCATATGTAGAGAAAGTTTTCTGCAGCTAAGTTACTGCTAATTCTCAATTAATTTTTTTAGGTAAAAAACTGAATATTGAAATGCCACAATATTTGTTATCTTCATGCTGATTACGAAGCCTGACCTAGAATCATTTCACGCCAATCTCTCATTGATTTCTCACTGGTCTTTCCTCCTCTTGATCAAAACAGTGAGCATTTCTATCTCTGAACTCACAGCATTGATGCTGGTTCTAATTTGATATATATCCCTTGTTTCTGGAATAGTCTTTCCTGATATCCCAACCTATCAGAGATAGAAACACAACTTCTGATCCCCTAAGCTCCAAATTAATTATACATTAATATGTATAATTTCCCATTAAGAAAAGTACAGTTAATCAATCCACATCACACATTCTCATGTCTATTTCCCCTTTCAAATAAGACCAATACCTCTGACAGCCTTGAGAAGTAAGAACTCTTGTGTTTGAAATTCTTAGGACCACATCTATTAGTAGGCGTCAGGCAAGAATAAGAAACCAGTAAGACTGCATTCAGAAACACGGGATCAGTGATAAGTTTTGGTGAGGGTTGGAGAACACTCACAAAGTCTTATTCAAATATAAAAAGCAAGTCCTGTCATAAAATCTATCAGTTTCTGCAATAATAAAACACATAGTTAATGTCAATACATCTCTGAATCAAAATATAATATTTGACACTCTATAATGTATAAGGAAAAGAGTGTACTTTGGCTCTTTTCTTATGGCAAGGGAGAAAATTTTATATGGTAATAGCTTATTTGCAGACACAATTCTGTAATGCATCACATATTAACAGATTGAAAGTGTGTGTATACACATTGTGGGTTTCCTTTTTAATTTTTTAGTATTCTGTAACATGGAACCTTATCAACCTAACATATCTACGTGTAATTGCCTCCCAAATGCACCAACTATACATAGATAGTTTACATCCTTTTAATATCTCCCTGGGTATTAGATTTCAGCAACACTTTAAATGGTAAATTCCATGTGCAGACCATAAAAAGTTAGGGGTTTTGAGAACAATTGGAATCAGGACACAGAATTTACAATATTATTTTATGATGGTCACTGAATTAAACACAAGAAAGTTCAGGAAAATTATCTACAATATTAAACACCCAGAATATTCAGCTAAGGGCCTGGATCCCACAGCAATGTCCTACATGTGTCCACATGAAAACCTAGAGCCATGACAATGCCTCCCATGAGTCCAACTGGAGGTCTAGAACCCAAGAGGACTCACAGCAGTCTGTTTTATGGATCTATACTGGGAAGGGTTAAAGGTCAGCCGTGGAAGCTGGAAAGTCTATGTCAGAAGGGTGACGGAGCTGTGCTGGTAAGTTGAGCTGAGAAGGCATCCTCAAAACAAGGATCAGGCCTGCCCTGAAAAGCACCACAGCCATGCTCAGGGAAACGGAGTTCCCGAGATTCTCCAACAATAAGAACAGTCTAGTACATGCCAGAAAGCCAGCATGATGTTTCTCCTGCAGATTAAACAGCACACATCTTCCCTGCTGGAGCCAGGAAGCAATGCTCAATGTAAGGACAGAGGTCATCCAAAGTAAACCACAGCCACTATCACCAACAAGGTACTAAGCTCCTCCAATGACAATGGTCAAGCTCACACTGCAGAAGCTAGTCGTGATGACCTCCTCCAGAACAAATGGCTCAAAACAGCAACACTTAGAGAGACCCACAATGCCTCACTCTTCTTTTCCATATCTCCATTTATGCTGGCAAATTTCCTCAGGTGGGCCAACTACACTCAGCACCATTCTGAGTTAATTGAGCTGGTGTTAAGTTGACCACCAGTTTTTAACTCATAACAAAAATTCACATGATAGTCATCAATCCATATATAGATATGATATGGAGTCATAATTCAACACTAATTTTGCACATGAATGTTGTAATGTATTGTTCATCAAAACAAACAAGTAGTACCAATGTGAATGGTCATCAAGGATTAATGGCCAGTAATATAACGGAATTGTGAAATAGGATCTTATTAAACCATCAAAGAAATTATATTCTAATTCAAGTAAGAATCTTGACAATATGCTTAAAAGGGAGCCACAAAGGGAAAATTGAATTATTTACAATATATGAAATGGCAATGATAGAGATATGCATAGTGGTGAACAGAATCTAGCATGATGGACAGTTTATTGGTGCTATATGAGTCTTCAGAAAAGTGAAATGTTGTTTAAAGAAAAAATTATTTAGGAGAAAATTCAAGTGTTTAGAAAGTGATCTAATTTGAAGAAGAGACATTTTATTGTGTTTTAAATTAGTAAATAATTAATTAAGTGAATTATACTGTACTACTGTGAGCACAAAGACAATAGCTAAGTGATGAGAATTCTAAAAAAACATGGAAAGCCATTACTAGCACATCTAGGTACAATAAGCCAAGGAATAAATGCAGGAGAGGGTGTGAGTTTGAGAAAGTGAAGAACAGATCAGTGAGTGTAGATGTAAATAATAACAGGGATCAGGAACAACTTATAAATTACTCATTAACATGTATTTAATATTCAGATACTTAGAATGCTTATAAAATAGAATACATTGTTATTACAACACAGATATAGGTTTACAAGATAAACTACTCATCATGGGAACTTCTTTCAACTGTGAAGAATAAATATTATATGAGGTATAGTGAAAAAGATATGGGAACCATTGAAAAGGGACAATTAAACAAATGCGGTAATTTTTTTATGTTTCCAATATAGGAGATGGATTCTATGTACTTGTAGCCATGAAGCACGCTCTCTACCAGTGAGCAATGTTCCCTGGCTTCCTCCATGGGATTTACCTTCAAATATATTATAAAAGAAAAATGTGTATCAATATCACACCACAGGCCAGGGATATTATCTCAGTGGCTCAAGCTTTTTCCTGCTAAGTGTAAGGTTATGAGTTCAATTCCCAGAACCCCCCCAAGAAAATCACAAACTGAGTGTCCAAATTTATATAATTAATGACACTATAAGCCTTAAGTGTCAATTTTTAAATACAAAACATAGTTACATGTTTAATTTTAGTTAAATCCAGTTAGAAAAAAATTCAGTAATTAATGCAACAGGAATCACAAAGATGAACAAGGGAGGTAGCACAGATAGAATGGGAAGATGATAAAACACAAAATGAAATATATGCAGTAACTAGAGATTATGACCACTAGTTTTTAGATTTTAGGTCTTTATATTTTGCCTAAGTAGCTAAGAACTCAAGATCTACGGGAAATTCTTCTGGATGATTTCTGATGCACACCAGTGTACCAGGCTGATCAAGGACATTTTAGAAGAAAAAGTACAAAACATATGATTTAACAGGTAAAAATTTCAATTCATTACAAGAAAAATGGCATTCATAGAAATCCCTCATTTCATTTATTCCCAATTGGCTTACTACTGGCCCATGAAATGTTTAAGGAACATTTGCTGGGCAGTCTCACATGTCTGTAACTCAAGCCACTCAAGAGGTTTAGGAACAAGGATGGTAATTTAAAGTGCTGAGCTGAGAAGCCACGCTCAAAACCTGGGAGCCTGGGAAGATTCAAGAGACCTTTTTCCAACAACAATGAAAAATAAAATACAAACTTCAGGGTATGTAGCTCAGTACTAGAATGATTTTATGTGATTCTCTAAGCTCTGTTTTAAAAATAGTATCTAGTATTTTTTTTTTAATTGGAATATAGATGGCCAGGGATTTAGCTCAGTGGCACAAGTGCCCAACTGACGAATGGAGAGGTCATAAATTCAATCCCCAGTACAAAAAAAGGGTATGATATAAATTTTTTAAAAATCTGTTGTACATATTTTATAAGGTTCATGCACATTTTGTATAAAGTTACATATCATGTTCACAAGATAAGGTCATTAAAGGCCCACTGCATGTATACCTACATATTTTTACATTCACAATAAAATATCTCATAGTGAAAAACAAGAGTGTGCTAGGTGATAGTTTGTCTCACTATGTTTGCTGTCTAAGTCCCTTCCTAGGTTTATCCTATGATGATTTACACAGTCATATTTCTCTTGTTACTAATATATAAACAGAATTGTGGTGAACCTTGCTTATGCACTATGCTCCATTTGTGGGGAGAAATCTGATGCATGACGATCCTGCCTCTACTTCCCCTGATGCAGGGATTAAGGAAATGCACCAATCCTTAATATTTATATCTTCAATGAGATGGGCACCATAACAACATGTGAAGGTCTCAATTAAATAAATCAATTTTAGCACTGAGGATTGAATTGATGTGTGCTTTATGACTGGACTATCTCCCAACATTTTGATATTTTATTGTCATATAGTGTCTCACTCAGCCCTCCTGATTCAGCTCTAAACTGCAGCATTCCTCTGTCAGTCTTCCATGCAGTTGAGATTGCAGTTGTGCACCATTATAAGTCATGAGAATTTTTGATATTAATGTGTGGACAGCTCAGTGTGTTCAGAGAAAATTCCTGCCATTTTCAACTTGTGATCTCTGATATTGACAATTGATGATAAGAAGCATGGATGAGCTAGAGACAGCCAAACTGTCAAGGGTGTAAAAAGCTGCACAATTCTGTGCACTGTAGTATATTCTTGCATAAGATATTCCACATTTTATAATAAAATAGACATTGTTTTGATGACATAACTAGCCGCCTATATGGTGGTTATGTAAGGGTATTTAACATAATTTAATGAGGTAGACTTAAACTATAATGGTCACAAAATTAAGGATACTAATTTTTCCTTGCTTACTCTTTTGTCTTCACCATGGACTCATTAGAACAGGTTGGGGTTCTGCAAGCAAAGGAAAAATAAAGTGTCACACACACTAAGGGTCAGCAAAATGGCTGCTGCCTGGCCAGCCTAAGCAAGTAGCCTTTATTGAGATAAAGAAGAAAGAAACTGACATTCCCCATGCTTAGATTACACAACTTCTTTGCTTTTTGTCCTTACAGGACCTCATGTTTTTACCTTGGAGTGGGGGTGATGTTTCAAGGCCTGTACTTTTTCCCATAAATTGTCAGCCAGATGTGTCTGGTTCAAATGGAGTCAATTTGATCTCACTACATCTCCCCCTTCTTTTTTAGTTTAGGCTTTGTTACCGTGTTAGAAGTTGGCATTTTAGGTATGTACAATTTGCATAGGGATGGGATGAATTATACAAGGCATCTCATACTGATTAAACAGACAAGGACAGCAACACCATAAAGGAACATTTGTTTTAGCCAATTAATATATAGTAACCATTCTGTAAGGAAGTTTCATAATCCAGTATTAATCCCACATGTTATAAATCATGAAGTTTCCCACTGATGGATTTACTTTCATCAGAACAATTAAAACAGTACATTTGAGCAATTTCATTATATCCATGAAGATGCAATAGAAGTAGATTATCAATTGCAGCATGATTATCTAAAATCTCTTGTCCGTGCTCACTTCATTCTTTGTTTAATAATGCCATAGAAGGTCAGGGATTTAGCTCAGTGGCTTAAGCCTGGAAAGCACAAGGTCGTGAGTTCGATCCCTGGTACCAAAAAAAAAAAAAAAAGAAAATAATGCCGTAGAAGTATAATTAATTTGTTTTGCCATGAGACAAGCTAGTGCACTAACATTGTGATTGGCCCTGGCTGCCAGGGCAGGGGACACTAGCCAAAGAAATATCCCAAGCATGAATTTATGCTTTGGTTAACAGGCTAATAGAAAAGTCTTCACATAGGTCAGTGAGACTAGTTGTAGACTGTTTGATGCGAGATAGTGTAAACTCAGGAGAAGGCAACAATATAGTAAGGTGACTAAGGCAGCATTTTGTGTTATGAGATAAGTTTGCAGGGATATAATTGAAGGCATACTCTTCACATGAGAAAAGCCATCCAGCAGAGAGTGGAACATGTCGATGTCCATACAATATTGGCTCGTAATTTTAACAATTCTAAGTACTATTAGGAAGGCAAATACATTGAATAGTACAAATTTCAATATAAGCCCATGAGGCATTTGAAGTTGCTACAGATGGAGTGAACATATTAACAGCATTATCAGGTTTTTTTAGGGTGGGAGTGCCCCAATTTGGATAGTCAGCATATGTTACAATTTTGTTTGGAATAGTGGAGAAAATGGTGTAATTACTTAGAGAGGCAGGGTCCTTGCATACCAAAATCAGACAGGACCCAAGAATGTATTTTCTGCATTTTGAGCAAGGCAGAAATGAGAGACATTAGCTATTTTTACCAATGGAACCCAAATATTGTATTCCAAACTTTCCAGGAGGTTGTGGGACTCAAACGTCCCCATGGTGGGTTGTAAAACTCATAGCAACAGAATACAAGCAAGTATTAAATAGGTCATTACCAATTTAGTAAATACCACCACAAGAAGTTTTTCAACAGTGGGTTCCTCTTCAGATGCATGGAGCAAGTCTTAAGCAGATTGGATCAGCACCGTTATATCACCCCAGGTCGCTGGCTCAGCAGTTGTTATCTTGGGTCGCTTCCAAGGTGGCCAGGTTTGATTCAGTGAGAGGAGAAACTGTAGAATTGGGTTGTGCAGCCCATAGTGCCAACTCATTCTGTGCAGGGCAAATACAACAAGCAGGAGTCCACATAGGGTCTGTTGGGGATAACACGGAAGCAGGTTAGCAGGGGCCAGCCTGGGTTTGGGAGCATTTTGAAAGAATTTTAGCCAACAACCCCTCAGAAAAAGGACTTATATCGAGATCATATAAAGAACGGAAAAACATCGAGCCCCCCAAATTCAAAGACCCTCTCCAAAAATGGGCATCTGAGATGAATACACAGTTCTCAGATAAAGATACACAAATGGCAAATACATATATGAAGAAATGTTCATCATCATTGGTCATTCAAGAAATGCAAATTAAATCAGAAGTGAGATTTCAACAAGAAATCAACTGATAACAAATGTTGGCGAGGCTGCGGGGGAAAAAGGAACATTGTTCCACTGTTGGTGGGAGTGCAGACTGGTGAAACCACTATGGAAATCAGTATGCGAAATTCTCAGAAGACTAGGATTGGAAGTTCCATTCAATCCAGCTTTTCCCCTCCTGTTTATTTTCCCAGAAAACCTGAAAAGGTCATATCACGATGATACATGTGCACCCATGTTAATAGCAGCACAAGTTGTAATAGCTAAGTCTGGGAAACAGCCAAGATGCCCACCAACCAAAGAGTGGCTGAATAAGATGTGGTATTTTTATACAATGGAATATTACTCAGCTATGAAAAAGGATTATCTTGAGGCCTTCATGTATAAATGGAGACAACTTGAGGCTATCCTCATTGGTTAAATAAATAAGAATCATATTTATAAATATCACATTATGTCTCTAGTGTAAAAAGTAATAAGAAATGTAGGAGTAACAAAACCCAAAATGTGTTATTGCTATTGTAAAAAAGAGAGGAAAAGAAAGTGCTCTAAAGGATACAACTGCATGTATATTTAAGTGTGTAGGATTGATAACCATATTACTGAGTTGTTGTTGCATAGTTGAACAGAACTGTTTGCAGTCTCACTGTTTATATGTCCACTTTGCATGCTTTACTTTTGTAACTTGAACAACTATTTCTAAGAGGACAATATGTAATTTATCAACTAGTGATATCTTACTGTTTATTTTTTTGAAGTTATTTCTTATTTCTACCCTTTTTCTGTTTTCTTTTTTTTTCTTTAAATAAAATTAAAGTACAAAAAAAAAGAAACTTGAAGAGAAACAATAGAGGACAGGAGAAAGGAAAAGTCAGCCTTGGTAAGTGGTAAATCAATATCAGTGAGATAAATTTCAAAGAGTATAAGGGTACCAGTACATCCTTGAGAGATAAGAGAGGAAATAGCATTGATAATGGGAAATAAAGTACTACCAGGAGAGTGGGGTAAATGTAACCATTCAACAATAAAGACCTTGCTGCTCTGGATGGCAACAAGTGCCCCTGTGGGTAAAGGGGCTAAGTGAAAAAGGAGCAAGGAGGGAGGGCAGTCCCTTGGGACTCGATCCACTATAACTGTGGTGAGTGTGCGAGCTATGCTGTGAATGGCCTGCTGTAGAGGAGAATCATCAGAGATCACATCAGCAGGATCTCTATGACCTCATAAAATTTCAAACAGAGGCGCTAACTGCTAAGTGGTCAAAGGAAAATAGGGCCTTGCCCAGTTCAGGTGACCTAGAAACTGTTGCAGTTTAAAAAGTGTAGCTGGAAAGCTGAAATGCAAGGTGGGTAAGGCAGGCATGGAAAAGGCATGAAGATGTCGATGTCCTAAACAGGAAAAGGGTTCTGAGCATTGGACTTTTTCTGGGGCAATATGGAGCCCAAATTCTGCTAAAGAGGAAGAGAGATCATGGAGAAAGGAGGGATTTAGAGAGAGACCAGCTACAAGGGTGTCATCCATGTAATGACAGACCTGTAAATTAGGAAAACATATTCTAAAGGTAAGCAGGGCAATATCAAGAAAATATTGACACAGTGTTGGACTATTTATAATACCTTAAGATATTATACCTTAAGGTAATGTACACCAATAGTACCTGCGTGTAGGGTTGTGATATTTATAGACAGGAACACTGAATGCAACATGAGGGCAATCCTGTGGGTGTGAAGGAATAGTGAAAAAACAGTCTTTTAAATCAACAATAAAGAGTTGAAATTATCAAGGAATAAGGTTAGGATTAGTAAGACCACATTATAAGGGGTCCATGAGGAGTATACATTTATTAATCTCCCCGAGGTCATGTAATAACCTCCACTTACCTGATTGCTTTTGTATAGTGAAAAGAGGTGTTTTCCAGGGGCTAGTAGTGGGCTCATTATGAGCTGCAGCCAATTGTTCTTGAGTTAAGGCCTCCACTGCTGACAATTTATGTTTAGATAAGGGACCATTGTGTGACCCAACTGGACTGTCAGTTTTCCATTTGAAAGGTAGGGCATGAGAGGCAGTTTAGGACCTTGGGATAAACTTGTTTCCACATAAGCACAGAGTTTAGAAAGAACATCGTGTCCCCATATCACAAAAGGAATGTCCATAATATATGGGTGAATGGAGGCCTTTTTTGTCCACTTTGAGTACAAATAACAGGGGCATCACTGCAGTACACATTGTGGGAAGGGCCCCTGGGGCCCTGATGCCGCACAAGGGATGAATGGGCAAAAAAGATAAATGAGAATGCCAGTGTGAGTGAGGAAAGACAGATACATCAGCTCCAGGGTCTAGCAAGCCTGAAAAGGAAATGTCAATAGTTAAAGAGAGCCTTGGGCATTCATCTCCCAAGGGAAATCTCAGCAGCCACCACAGAACAGCCAATTCCTTGATTTCCATGAATAACATCACGAGCTTTAGAGGAGACGTAAGGCAAGACAATTAGTTGAGCTACAGATTCAGAAACATTTAGTTGAATGGGCAAAAGAGACCACAACTGAAGCAATCATATTCCAGTATAATCAGCATCAATGGCAACAGCGATCACAAAAATGCTTCTTTTTGATGTATGTGAGGAAGAACTAGTCCAGTTGTCCCAGGAGGTAAAGGACCATGAAATGTAGTAGTAACCTTATAAACAGTCCCAGGCATTTCCAAATTGATAGGTTTGGCTAAAAGCAAATCTATGCCAGAGCTTCTCCTGGTGGCATGAATGGATTGTTGGAAGGAGATGGAGGGCACAGAGTTCCCAGCTGTTCCTGGGCCAGGAACATGCCCGTCATTTGGTTTCCTGATGATTGACCTTGTTTATCATTATTACAAATTTTACCTTTATTTTGAGTGTTTTGACTACATTGACTGGCCCAATGATATCCCGTTTTGCAAATCGGACATGGGATATCTGGTCTGTTACTTTTAGGTTTTGCCTTACAATCTTTGCATACATTTTCAGATTTCCACAATTAAAGCAAATAGCAGGGGGCCATAAAGCAGCAGCCAGTAGTTGCATTTTATGTGTTCGAGTGTCTGTATTTTGACAAGTCAAAATCATTTGAGCCACAGTAATAGCAGGTTTCATATAAATATCTTTTAAATCATTTTTGCAGTCTTGGTTTGCATTTTTGTACACCAATTGCTTTA
>PVJX010003483.1:0-20346 GCA_004027295.1 Dolichotis patagonum | reverse complement strand
TCAACCAAAATTGTTCAGAAAACATGAATTTGATGTTATTTAGATCTCAAAGTATATAGGGATTACAGTTACCAAATAATTATATAAACTAAAATTCTATTTAAAAAAAATAACACACCTTACTGCATATTGTAATGAAAAAATCATAAAGTTTCTTGAGACAAAACCATAAAACTGAAAGGAGAATCATAGATCCACAGTGCTACTTAGGATTTTTAAACATTTCTGTCGAGTGAAGAACGCAGAAAATTGTGTAATGAAACTGTCAAAATCAACATTATGCCTCCACATTGAATATTACACAATTATTCAATAAATCTAGAGTATGCACTCTTCTCCAAAGCTCACAGAATATTTTCCTACATAACATCATGTTCATAATAAAGAGTTTAACATATGTGAAAGAATGGAAATCATGTAAGCTCTCACATAATACTGAAACAAAACTAGAATTTGAGAACACAAATGTTTAGGGTATGCCTAAATATTGGAGATTAAATCACAGTTTTAAATTATATCTGTGTCAGATAAAAGGCCCAATTAAATAATGAATATTTCATCATGTATGAAAAGGAAGGTACATCTTGTATCATTCAGGAATCTTGAAAGGGGAGTGCTTCAAAAGCATTGAAAAACTACAAATGTATTAGAAAAGAACAAAGCTCTTATCTTCAGAAAAAGAGAAACAACAGCAACATGGAAGTGAAAATCACTGCATGATTTTTCATTGCTCAATATTAATTCCGATTATTCATTCAGATATTCATTCAGATTATAGGCTACAGAAAGAAGAAATGATTAATACTATGTAAAAGCATTATCGAATAATTTACTAATGTCATCCATTAAATTACAAATCTATTTTAAAAAGCCTAAAATTATATTAGTGGATGTAGAGAAAACACAAGGAAAAAACCCAATACACATTGATATTAAGCTAGAACACTTCAAAATATCTTCACTTGCATATAAGATCATGGTACATGTTGGAAAGCATTAAAATGCCAACAGAAAAAACCTTAATGGAATGAACTATCTACTGTATCAAGGTATGTATCCCTAGCTTAATTTACAAAAATCTGTCATGTAATCATGTATCAACAATGAGCACTGCATTGGAAAATGTAAGCATTACACAAAACACAACACACAGTGATACAAAAGATTTCACCAAAGTACAAGCAACCCTACACATGGGTTTCTGCAATCAGCATAATAAACATAAGATAAAATCATATCTGGTGGTTAAACTTAGACAAATGTAAGGAAATTAGATTATTCTACATGTTGTCAAATTATATGATATAGAAGCATATATCTGTAAAACACCAGATGAATAATTCATGTATCAAGATTCTCTACAATTCTTTAATAATTTGAACTAGAGAATTTTTTCTGGTTCTTTAAAATTTTTAATTTATTATCACACAAAAAGTCAACATCTGCATTTTTATCACATCAAAATTGTTTGTAAATAGAAATATCCCAAAGCCAGAAACAGTGAGATACAGATATCAAGTGGCTAAAATATAAACTTCTATACAGTCCTTTGGCCAATAAGTTGAGACAAAGAAACCACAAATACTCTTTTCAGTATACAATATTGCTACATTTTTTTGAGATAGTGTCTTGCTGTGTATTTCAGGTTGGTCTGGAAATCCCTACGTAAACCATGCTGGCCTCAAACTAATGACAATCCTCCAGCCTCAGCCTCCTGGGTGCTGGGATTATAGGTGGGCCCCACAATGCCTAACCAAAGGTGCTGAAGTAACCTCAATTATTAACTTACTCAGAATTTCAGAGTTGAAGCTATGTAACATTCTGCTTGAAGACTGTCAAGGTACAAAGAGCTTCCAAAAACTACAATTTGTGTCCCTTTGGGAGAATTTAAATGAAATCGGAGATGCCTAAGCAGTAACCACAACGGATCAGTTCACCTGCTAAAAGATTCTGTGAATCTACACACATTTATGCTAAATGAAAAATAAATCATTTAAATTTCTAGTTTTTTCTTTATTTCTTCTTTCTTTTTTTCTTTCATTTTCTTTTAGATTTTTTGTGTACCGAAGATGAAACTCATAACCTTGTGCTTCCCAGGCAAGCTCTTGTACTGCTGAGCTAAATCCCCAACCTTCTTTTCTTCTGAAGTAATCAATTCTCTACTCAATTTGCAACAAAGAAAATCCCAAACTTATGGTAAATTACAAAAATATACTTTAAAATACTTGAGGTAATTTCTAGCATTTACAAGCAACTTGTTGCAAAGGAAGCAAAGGGAAGCAGGTTCTGGAAGAAGCCTGCTTTGCCGCTGTCCAGCTGGGACCTCACACACACAAGGCTAAACACGCTTCTGAGCTAACATGCAACTCAGGTGCGCACAGGTACTGCACTGCCAGGGGCGATACAGGGCAATGAGAGGAGTCGGGGAATTTCCACCAGCGTCCTGCCCATCCCCTTCCCAGCCATCCTCTCAGGGTGGACGTGCTCTCTTATCTATGGGCTCCGATCTGAGCAGAGATCCATACTCACCTAGTCAGTGGACAGCTGACCTCCAGCTTTTCACAATTTCCCTTTGAAGCACTAATGTGTATGTTTGATAAACACTAAGCAACTCTCCAAGAAAACTGTGGGATCAGTTTCTAACACAACACCAGGGTTACCAGAAT
Source organism: Dolichotis patagonum (assembly GCA_004027295.1). Taxonomy (NCBI): domain Eukaryota; kingdom Metazoa; phylum Chordata; class Mammalia; order Rodentia; family Caviidae; genus Dolichotis; species Dolichotis patagonum. Next base: position 17,680 of record PVJX010003483.1, on the reverse strand, counting down.
CCCAAAGGTTTCAGAGTCCAGTCCTTGCCCTGTGTCCTGCAGTGCAGTGTATACTGCCCACATCATGTGTTCTTGGGTTTCATCATGAGTCACCATCCTTATGTTGTCAAAACATGGCACACAAAGTCACCCTATAAGTAACACTGAACGAACTGACTTAGAGTGGCTTGTGACAAGAAGGAATGGACTTTCCTCCTGTTCGGGAAATTAAGATAGTCTAAGATTCCCTACTTAGAATCTGGCAGGGAGTACTACTTCTCAAAAAATATAACACATATGATTAATCCCAAACTTACAAACAATTACCTAGAGAAGAAGCATTCAAGGATGTCTCTAAGACTGGCCCTCATGCATTTTCAGTGTACATAAATTTGCAAAATTCTGGATATGAAAGTCAATAGTTAGTGATTTTTAATTTACCCAAGCACTTGTGATCTCAGAATATAGGAATAAGTATAAAACCCTCACCTTTGCTGGACTTAGTGGTCTACATCTGTGATCACACAACTGTGGGATTCTGGGGCAAGAGGATCACAAGTTCAAGGTCAGCCTGGGAAAAATAATGAGACTCTGTGTCAACATTTAAAATAACAACAATATATACAGATTTAAAGTAACCCCATTCAAAGTACTATTAGAATACCTCAGGGATTTAGAAAAAACATTCTTAAAATTCATCTGGACCAGAAGACCCCAGAAGAGCAAAGGCTGTCCTGCACAACAAAGGCAAGGCATCAGGCATCAAAATCCCCGACTTGAAATTATAGTATAAACCTAGTGTCATAAAATCAGTAGAACACTGGCAAAAAGAAATAGATCTGAGGATCAGTGGAACAGAATAGAAGATGCAAACACAACTGCAAACACACTCAGCCACCTTGTATTTGACAAAGGAACCAGACATATTCACTGGAAGAAAGACAGTCTCTTCAACAATTGGTAATGGTTTCTCAGCTAGCTAACTAATGGTCAAGTAGAAAAACCACAGATAGTAATCAAATGTCCCCTGGTGGCCACTTTATACTGTCGATATGTTTCCATTATAGGAATAGCTGGTGAAGTATAGCTTTCCATGCTTCTGGATCCTCTAGTGGTGTACTGTTAATCTCACAACTATTTCTCTAGGATTTTGCAGGCAATAGTTGTCTCTCTCAGTAACTTCTAAGATATTTACAATGAAGATAAAGCGAGGACATTTTGAAAGCAATACTGTTGTGGGCACAAGTCTAATTTGCAAAATACACCATAACTGCGGTAAATGGAAAATGGAACCACCTCATGCAATGTTTTTGAAATAGTCATATGTGAACCATTGGTACACTGAATAATCACATTGGTGTAATAAATCAACCCTGCAAGTGAATAACTAAAATGTAATATACCTTACTATAAATTTGCAAGTGTCAAAGTGAAAAAAGTAATGGAAAAACTGGCTGTCTACATGATGAAGACTAAATCTATACTTGTATCTCTCATCACGCACTAAACTAAAGTCAAAATGGATCAAAGAAAGATCTAGATATTAAATCAGAAACACTAAATCTGCTGAAAGACAAAGTAGGTGCAAATGTTGAAGACATATGTGTAGGCAGAGAGTTCAGGAACAAAAGCCCAACGACATGGGAAATACTTTATTGTCAACTACTGGGATCTCATTTTACTAAAAGTTTGTATGTGTCACTAGAGATCACTAACAGAGTTAAAAGAAAACCCACAAATTGGGAAAAATTCTTAGCCAACTGTCCTTCAGACAAAGCACTTCTATCTAGGACATATAAAGAAGTTTTTAAAAAATCGGACCCTCACAATTTAAATTTAAAAAAAATCATACTCTAAAGTGGGCCTCTGAGATCAAATCCTATCTCTCAGCAGAAGAAACACAAATTAGCAAAGAAATTTATGAAAAGATGTTCAGTGTCACTGGCCATTCAAGAAATGCAAATTAAAACAACACTGAGATTCCACCTCAGCCCAGAAAGAATGGCTATCACCAAGAAATCAACCAGTAACAAATTCTGGGGGACCATGGGGAAAAAGGAACTCCCCTCCACTCTTGGTGGGAGTGTAGACTGTTGCACTCACTGTGGAAATTAGTGTGGAGATTCCTTAAACAACTAGGATTAGAAGTCCCAACTGACCCATCTATTCCCCTTCTGGGTATTTTCCAGAATTAAAGCATCATACAACAGCAATATGTGTGTACCTGTGCTTATAGCAGCACAGTTTGTAATAGCTCAATCTTGGAAACATCCCAAATGCCCATCAACTGAGAAATGGATAAAAAAGATGTGGGATTTTTTTACAGTGGAGCACTATTTAGATATGAAGTAAGATAAACTGGAGGCTTTTATAGGTAAATTATTGCAACTAGAAACCATACTCATAAGTGAAATAAATCAGATTCACATGTGTAAACATCATATTGTCTGCCTTGAGTAAGAAACAGAAAGGGTAAATAAATTCAAAATGTACAACAGATATTGTGAAAGGGAAAGAAATTGCTCCAAGGAAAGAACTGGGATGGGCAAAAAGAGAAAATAAGGAAAGGGAAAAAATACTTATACACACGCGCACGCACACAAGATAGCTAAGATACTTGTACTACTAATTCTATTAGATCATGGAAAGAAATGTTGTGCTTCTATTGGCTGATCTGTTTCACACTCACATCACACATGCCACACACACACCACACATTACACACATACTATACACACCACACAAACTACACTCAACACATACATCACACACACACACACACACACACACACACACACACACATGCACGTGTATAAACCCACAGCTCTTCATGCCTTACCATAAATATGCCTGCAGACCTACATCTGGGGCTTTGTTTAATCTATAGTCAAGTTTTCACTAGACATCCTACCTCATCCCCCATGTCATTCAAATGACAAATGCTCTACAAACTAAACCAGTCATAGACTGCAACAATTATGTGACACGGTGCTCTTCTCTTTCCACTGATAACGAATCACGAAAATTTGAAAGTCATTCAGGGACTAGGAGCGTGGAGTGGACAGGAAGCCCCTTCTCGAAGCTGATTTTTGCAAGACTATTGACATGCTCTCTTCTTTAAATTGATAACATCCTTTACATTTTTGAGACATTCTAAGCTACATGAGGAAAATGTACACATGTAAGTATGTATTCATGCATGTGTGTGTGTGTGTGTGTGTGTGTGCATTGCATTGCTAGGGATATACCATATGGGTGCCTTGTGCCCTACAACTGAGGCTAATTACAGTTAACACTAAGCCTTTTATCAGAATTTCATAGCCTTCATAAATATGTGTAATAAATTCAGAAATCTGAAGAAATGTTGGGAAATTTTGGAAGTTACTAGCATCAAAATGAAGACAGTTTGAGCGAACAACTTGTGTGTTTGATTCTATATTCTACACTTTTGTCAAATTACTGTCTCAGCCCCATGAAAAGGGCTAGAAGAAACAAAATTTTATCAGTGATGGTAACACATGGGACCAAAGACTCAATAAAGATTCAATAAAAGGAGAATCAATAAAAGGAAGGCCTTCATCCTTCCAAGCCTGGTTCTGCCCACTCAAATTAAAACTTGTGCCTTCACTGCAATCTCCCTGCTGTCTTGTCTCCCTCAGCACTGCACTATTACCAGTTCTGAAGCATTCTGATGCAGGTCTAAAGGTTCTCAGCCAGGAGGGTCAGTGAGAGGGTGGGGAAATAATGGTGAGAGAGAGAAAGCTGGGGTCAGGTGGAGCCTTCTCTCTGGCTGGGAGGAAAAGAACTGCTCACCACTTAGCATGTTTATTTACACTCTCAGGAGGATGATACCAGTTTCAACCCACCTGCCCAACACATTGTGTGCCTGGCTTGCTTGGCCCCCTTGCTGTCTCAGAGCTGGAACAGCTTGTTTATGTGGCTAACTTCAGGCTCTCCATGTTCCCAGGGCTGATTTTCGTTTAGCTCCACAGGTATGATCCATCTACAGCTTCAGCCGCTCCCCACGCGGTTCTAGAATTGAGAATCTCTTAGGATTCTCCCCTGTGATGCTTCAGTAGATTGTGCAGAGCACGTTAGTGTGATTCAGGTGAGGGCACACTCAGCAATGCCCTGGGATGCCTGACAGAGGCTGATCCCCTTCTCTGGCCTGAGTGCTCGACTGGATCGTTCATAGAGCTCACACTCCTCTTCACTGATGCCAGGCTGCTCTTTTTCCTGCTCACTGAGCCAAGAAAGAACATGAGAAACAATGCATTACTCTATGTGGGAAGCTGAAATCACAGATTCTAACCAAACTCTCCCCAGCCCAGACTTACTCCCAGCGTGCTGATTTGGCCCAGACTGGTGGGTCATGGGACTGACACAGGACTGGTCCTAGGATTTCAGACCTGCCTCTGCCTTCTCACTCTGCTCATTGGGCTCTTTCTATCTATTGTCCCTGAAAGTATGATCACAACTGAGCTCTTGCAGTTCTAAATTCTATATTACATGGAAAAAATCCTCAAACCCAAAGAGCCTGCATCTGGTGACATCAGGCAGAAAATACAGAAAGGCAGGTGGCAGAAATTTGAGTGAGGAAGTTGGCTTCCTGACACAGACTTCCTCACACTTTATTTCTTAATATACAACTTGTCAGCCTACAAAATAAAAGCATGACAAGAAAAGAATATAGTTCTCTTTTTTATTATTAAAGATAAAAAGCAAAACCAAACAAAACAGAATAAAGGGTGTAACAATACAGAATTCCAAGGAAAAATGTAAAACAACAAAAAACACTAAGAAATCATTACTTGATAAATTACATACTGACATCTTGGAAATAGTTGTTCAAATTACAAAATCAAAACATACAAAGTAGGCACTCAAACAGTGAGACTGTTAACAGTTCTGCTCCACAATCTAACAAAAACAGTAACATGGTCATCCATTTTACACACTTAAACATACATGCAATTATATCAAAAGGGTAAAATTAAACACAACAAAACAGAACAAAGCAGAACACAAGAAAGCAATGTAAGAGACATAAATTTCAAAACAAGACAATCAGAGATAGTCACTATCTATCATATTGACTCTTGTTTTCTTCCAAATAGTTGTCCTATTCTTCACATACGGGGAATTCGCATGAAACAACATAGTATGGAACTGATCTGAACAGGATGAGGAAGGCCTTTCAGGTCTTCAAGACCAGACAGTAGGGGAAGCCAAGAATGGCTGCCATAGTGTCTCTCATTTTCTTCAGAACAACTATCCACATCTTTATGTATGTTGAACTTAAGCAAAACAAAACAGGCTAAAATCACTCTAACAAAGAATGATGGTATTGCTGGATTTCACATCGTGATGTTATAGAATCAGCACTGGGTACTGTATTGTCTCTTTTTCTTCAAAGTAGTTGTTCATTTCATCATGCATTATATAATTGGTTCTCATAAACTTTTTATGAGCTCTACACATCTATGAGTCTCTACATGTATATCTTTCCTTTCTGTATTACAGGGAAAAAACAAAACAAAGCAAGACAAAACAAAACAATTCCTAGAAAAGCATGAAGCCAAAAAGTCACATCAAACCACAATACAACGTGATCTAAAATGGTTACCATGATGTCTCAGCAGTATATGACAACATGAATAGAAATGAAGCATTGGAGACATTATAAGACTTCAAAAGCAGGAAATAATCAAAGCAGAGTGGGTATCTTAGTGAATCTTGTCATCTTCAGTGTAGTTGCCTATACTCTTAGACTTGATGGTATCAATCATAGCATATATGAATAAAATCAGTCGATACAAGATAGCACTCTAACAAACCAGATTCAGGTAAGATCAGTCATAATAAGATAGTGTAAGTTATACAGGGCTTCAGATTAAGTTGATAGGAAATTAAGGATGATTACCATAATATGTCCTGCTATTTGGGGGACAGCTGACCGTGCCCTCAAATCTAGTATAAGTAGACAAACTGGAACAGCATGTAATCCGTCAAAGCAGAGTAGTGAGAATAACGTAGATTTTCAATCTTGTTGCCCTATTAACAATATCCTTTGCCTTCCTTTTTTAGACAGTTCCTCCCCTTTCACTCCCATAGGGTGCACTGCATGTTTTGGGTCTCACTAACTCCCTCAGGTTTTAGATTTGGGGGAGCAACCTGCTATTTATCCTAAATGGTTCTGAGCCTTCTTAATCCTGGGCTTGATCTCGAATTGTATTCCTTTACCTATAAGAGTCTCAAGGTTTTCCTTTGTTATAGCTGAGTAATTCTCTACTGCACAAAAGTATCTTATATTTTCAACCTATCTGCAGGTGCTGGTTGAGTTGCCCTTATTTCTCTCTGGTTCCCTCTCACATAGAATATTGTTTTCTCATATTGACTTTCTTTCCATAAACACTCTTTCAGGTTAATTATGTTTCCAGTGCAGAGCATCTCGATGGACCTGATCTCCTGATCTACTCTGCCTGTGTTTCTTTTTGTTAGTATATCAAGGCCACCTACGTTAGAGATTACAGCCAACCTTCTCTGCCTCATTTCTGTGATTCTATTTTTTTGCCATTGGTTGTCTATTTTTCTCTTTCATTTAACTGTCTGCCCTGTTCAGGGGCCTGTATGCCACTGTTCTTAAAATCCTCATATTCTTTTTTTCTCTCTCTAGAATGTCCTTCAGTATTTTTTTGTAGGGTTGGAATGGTGGTCACAAATTCTCCCAGTTCCTCTTTGTCATGGAAGCATCTTGCTTCTCCATTAATTTCTAGAAAGAGTTTCACAGGAAACATCAATCTGGGCTGGAGATTATTTTCTTTCAGGGCTTAAATTATATTGCCCCAAGATATTCTTGATTTCATGGCCTATGTCGAGAAGTCTACCGTGATTTTGATGGGTTTTCCTTTATAGGTGATCTGTTTCTTTTCTCTCATGGCTTTTAATATTCTACTCTTGTGATGAATTTCTGGGATCTTGACTATTATGTGTCTAGGTGTAGCTCTGTTTTGTTTGTAGGTGGCTGGAGTTATGTATGCTTCATACATCTGCATATAATTTCTTTTTTCTATGCTTGGGAAGTTTTCATTAATAATTTCTGTGAATAACCTTTGCAATTCCTTTTTTTGACTCCTGTTTCTTCATTCACATGTTTTATTCTTAAGTTATAGATCCTCTTTTCATCTTCTAGCCTTTGTATTGTTACTGCCTGTTTCCTTTTTATTTTTAAGAGATCTTTCCTTTCAGGATCACACATTGCAAGCCTGTCTTCAAGTTTTGATAGTCAATCCTTAGTTTCCTTCAAGCAGTTTTGCCAGCTTTCAATGGAGTTTTTAGTTTCCTGGTAATCTCCTTGAATCTGCTTCATGTATTCTATGTTTTCTTCATATTATTCCTTGTTCATTTCTCTCTTCTTGTGTTCCTCCATTCTTCCATCTGTGTCTTCTTGAGAGGTGCATAGCCTTTCTTTTATTAATCTACTTATAAATAATATAGTTATTTAATAGATAAAAATTGCATAGAATATGATAGCACTATTATACAAAAGAGACAGTGAAAAAATAAAATAATTTGACTTCCTGAAACAAGCAGGCTAAGTTCCTTATTCAAAGTCACAGAGAAAATCTGAATTCTGAAGAATAATTGTAGTAGGGTACCAGAGTGATAGGCACAATGTATCCCCAGCCTCAGTCACTTCTCTGTGGTGAGCCAAGAACACCTATGACTCAGCACATTACATTACCCATGATATGCTGTTCCCTCCTCACAGACTGGCAGCTTCCCTTCTTGGAGCATACTAACTTCCTCACAGTAATGTTCTCACCTGAACGCATGATGTTTTGACTTATGTTAAAATCTACTGGCTTGAGAGATGCTTAGGTTAGTGTGAAACATGTGCATGGGTGTGTCCAAGTGAGCCAGAGTCAGCACCTTAGAGGTTACTTCTGGTTCCCAGCTCCCTCCTCTCACCACATTCCCTCCTGAAGAATTCCCACTGAATTCTCAAGACTGGCTACAGCAAGCCTGAACTTACTGGAGACCAATATGCAAGGGCAATGGCAAAGGTCAGAGTTTCACAGGAAAACAAGACTCCTTTTATTCCTTTTTGTTTCTTCTAGGTACAAGCACCAGTAAACAAGAAGCAAGAGTGTTTGGTGAGATCCGCGACATGCTTGATGGTAGGGTGCCGAGCCAAGCAGCAACTAGCCTTCTGCCCTGGAAAGTGACTGTGGTCTGGCAAGCTGCCTGCACCCCAGGTTCGGTAAAAATGAAGCAAGAGCATTTCCTGAGATCTGCGCCATGTTGGAGCATAGGGCACTGAGCCAATGAGAACCTAGCCTGCCGACTTGCTATATGCCTGTGGTCTTTCAAGCCATGGTCACCCTAGGGAGGGGAAATAAGTAGCAAGAGCATTTCCTGAGGTCCCAGCTATGCCGGAACTTGGGGTGCTGATCCAACCAGTAATAGCCTGCCGCCCTGGCAAGTGACTGTGGTCTCGCAATTCAAGGTCACTGCAGTGCAGGGAAATAAGTAGCAAGAGCTTGGTATGCGATCTGTGCCATGTTGGAACTTAAGGGACTGAGTCAGCAAGTACTAGCCTGCCACCCTAGTAAGGGATTGTGATCTGGCAAGCCTTGGCCACCCCAGGGCGGGGAAATAAGAAGCAAGAGCGTTTCCTTAGATCCGAGCCATCCTGGAAATTAGCACTCTGATCCAACAAGCAATAGCCTGCTGCCCTGGCAAGTGACTGTGGTCTGACAAGCCACGTTCATCACAGGGTGGGAAATAAGAAGCAAGACCGTTTCCTGAGATCTGTGCAATGCTGGTACTTAGGGGGATGAGCCAACTAGGAGTAGCCTGCCACCCTGTTAAATGACTGTATTCTGGCAAGCGGTGGCCACCCCAAGGCAAGAAAATAACAAGAAAAAGCATTTCCTGATATCTGTTCCATGCTGTAATTTAAGGTGATGAGCCAACCAGCAACAAGCCTTCTGCCCTGGTAAGTGACTGTGGTCTGCCAAGCCGCAGCACCCAGGGGTTGGGTAAAAAAGAAGCAAGTGTTTTTCCTGAGATCCATGCCATGCTGCAATTTAAGGCTCTGATCCAACCAGCACTAGCATGCTACCCTGTCATGTGACTATGGTCTCTCAAGCCGTGGCCACACCAGGGTGGAGAAACAAGAAGTAAGACAGTTCCTGAGATCCATGCCATGCTGGAACTTAGGGCGCTGAGCCAACTATCAACTAGACTGCCACCCTGGTAAGTGAGTGTTGTCTAGCAATAGGTGGACACAACAGGGTAGGGGAATAAGAAGCAAGAGTGTTTCCTGAAATCCTCGCCACGCTAAAACGTAGGGTGCTGAGCCAACCACAACCAGCCTACCTACCTGGTAAGTGACTGTGGTCTCCCAAGCCACAAACACACCACGTTGGGGAAATGAGAAGCAAGAACATTTCCTGAGAACTGCAACATGCTGGATCTTAGGTCGCTGAGCCAATCAGCAACTAGGCTGCCGCCCTGGTAAGTGACTGTGGTCTAGCAAGCAGAGGCCACCTCAGGGCAGGAAAATAAGAAGCAAGAACATTTTCTGAGATCCGCACCATGCTGTAACTTAGGGTCCTGAGCCAACCAGCAACTAGCCTGGTGTCCCGGTAAGTGAGTGCTCTGGCAAACCTCGGCCACACCAGGACTGTGAAATAAGATGCAAGATCCTTTCCTGAGTTCCACGACATGCCGTATCTTAGGACACTGAGCCAAGCAGCAACTGGCTTGCCACCCTGGTAAGTTACCGTGGTCTGGCAAACCTCTCCCAAACCAGGGCAGGGAAATAAGAAGCAAGATCATTTCCTGAGATCTGCACCATGTTGGAACTTAGGTACCAATCCAATCAGCAACTGACCTGCCCCCCCCGGTACATGATTGATGTCCGGCAAGCCGCGTCCACACAAGGGTGGTGAAATTAGAAGCAAGAGCATTTTCTGAGATCATTGTGATTTTGGAAGTTTGGGCACCGAGCCAAACAGCAACTAGTGTGCCGCCTGTGTAAGTGAGCATCATCTGGCAAGCTGCGAATACGTCAGGGCTGGGAAATAAAAGCAAGAGTGATTCCTGAGATCCACGCCATTTTGGATCTTTGGGAGCCGATCCAACAAGCAACTAGCCTGCCACCCTGGCAAGTGACCCTGCTCTGGCAAGCCTCGGCCACCTCAAGGTGGGGAAATAAGAAGCAAGAGCTTTTCTGGAGAGCCGCGTCATGTTGGAACTTATGGAGCCAAGTGAACCAACAATAATCCTGCCACCCCAGTAAGTGACCATGGTCTGCCAAGCCTTGGCAACCCCAGGGCGGGGAAATAAGAAGCAAGAGTGTTTCGTGAGAACCACACCATGTTGGAACTTAGGGCACCAACAACTAGCTTGTCACCCTGGTAAATGACCATGGTCTGGCAAAGCGCGTTCATCCCAGGGTGGGCAAATAAAAAACAATATTTCCAGAGATCCATGCGATGTTGAAATCTTGGGAGCTGAGCCACCCAGCAACTAGCCTGCTGCACTGGTAAGTGACTGTAGTCTGTCAATCTTCAGCCACCCCAGGGTGGGGAAATAAGAGGCAAGAGCGTTTCCTGAGATTGGCATCATGTTGAAACTTAGGGCGCTGAGCTAATCAGCAACTAGGCTTCCACCCTGGTAAGTGGCTGTGGTCTAGCAGGCAGAGGCCACCTCAGGGCAGGAAAATAAGAAGCAAGAGCATTTCCTGATATCTGCACCATGCTGGAACTTAGGATGCTGAGCCAAGCAGCAACTAGCCTGCCATCCTGGTAAGTGACTGCTCTGGCAAACTGAGTCCACCCCAGGGCGAGGAAATAAGAAGCAAGAGTGTTTCCTGAGTTCTGTGCCATGCTGTAACTTAGGCGAGCCAGTGAGCACTAGCCTGCTGCCCTGACAAGTAACTGTAGCCTGGCAAGCCATGGCCACCCCAGGGTGGAGAAGTAAGAAATAAGAGCGTTTCCAGTGATCCGAGTCTTGTTGGATTATAGGGCACTGAGCCCACCAGCAATAGCCTTTTGCCCTGGCAAGTGACTGTATTCTGACAAGCTGCATTCATCCCAGGACAGGGAAATAAGAAGCAAAAGCATTTCCTGAAATCCATGTGATGATGGAACTTAGGGTGCTGAGCCAACCAGGAGTAGCCTGCGACCCTGGTAAGTGACTGTGTCCTGGGAAGGTGTGGCAATGCCAGTGCGGGGAAATAAGAAGAATGAGCATTTCCTGACATCCACACAATGCTGGAAATTAAGGTGCTGACACAACCAGCAACTGGCATGTTGCCCTGGTAAGTTACTGTGGTCTGGGAAGCCGTGGCCACCCAAGTGCGGGGTAATAAGCAAGAGAATTTCCTGAGATCCCCGCCATGTTGGAACCTAGGGCGCTGATCCAACCAGCACTAGCCTGCCACCCTGGCAAGTGACTGGTGTCTCTCAAGCTTCGGCCACCTCAGGGTGGGGCAATAAGAGGCAAGACACTTCCTGAGATCTGTGCCATGCTGGAACTTAAGGTGTTGAGCCAACAATAACTAGCCTGCCACCCTAGTAAGTGACTATTGTCTTGCAATAGGTGGCCACAACAAGTCAGGCAATTAAGAAGCAAGAGTGTATCCTGAGATCCAAGCAATGCTGGAAATTAGGGCACTGAGCCAACCAGCAACTAGCCTGCTGCCCTGGTAACTTACTGTGGTCTGGCAAGCCAAGGATACCCCAGTGCGGGGTAATAAGAAGCAAGAGCATTTCCTGGGATTCACACCATGCTGGGACTATGGGCGCTGAACCAACCAGCAACTAGGCTACCATCATTTTAAGGGACTGTGGTCTGGCAATCTGCGGCCATCCAAGAGTGGGGACATGAGAAACAAGAGCATTTCCTGAGGTCTGTTCCATGCTGGAAGTTAAGGCAATGAGCCAACCAGCAACTAGCCTGCTACCCTGGTAAGTGACTTTGGTTTGCCAAGCTGCAGCCACCAAAGGTTGGGGAAAAAAGGAGTAAGTGTCCTTCCTGAGATCCGTGCCATGCTGGAACTTAAGGCGATGAGCCGACCAGCATCTAGCGTGCCACCCTGGTAAGTGACTGTGGTATGTCAAGCTGCATTCCTCCCAGGGCAGGGAAATAAGAAGCAAGAGCATTTCCTGAGATCCATGCAATGCTGGAACTTAGGGCACTGAGCGAACCAGGAGTAACCTGCCACCCTGGTACATGACTGTGTTCTGGCATGCCACGGCCACTCCAGGGTGGGGAAATAAGAAGTAAGTGCATTTCCTGAGATCCGTGCAGTGCTGGAAATAAGGGCGCTGAGCCAACCAGCAACTAGCCTGTCACCCTGGTAAGTGACTGTGGTCTGGCAAGTCACGGCCATGGCAACATGGGGAAATAAGCAGCAAGAGCATTTCCTGAGATCCCCACCATGTTGGAACCTAGGGCGCTGAGGCAACCAGCACTAGCCTCCCGCCCTGTTAAGTGACTGGGTTCTTGCAAGCCGTGGCCAAACTAGGGTGGGAAAAATGACACAAGCCCATTGCCTGAGATCCATGCCATGGTGGAACTTAGGGTCCTGAGCCACCCCGCAACCAGCCTGCCACACTGGTAAGTGACAGTGTTGTGGCAAGCCGCGGGCTCTGCAGTGCAGGGAAATAAGAAGCAACAGCGTTTCTTGAGATGTATGCAATGCTGGATCTTAGGGTGCTGAACCAACCAGCAACTAGCCTCCTGCCCTGGTAAGTGACTGTGGTCTGGAAAGCCGTGGCCACCCCAGGGTGGAGAAATAAGAATCAAGAGTATTTCCTGAGATCTGCACCTTGTTGGAACTTAGGGCGCTGAGCCAACCTGCAACCAGACAGCCACCCTGGTAAATGACTGTGGTCTTTCAAGACACAGCCACCCAGTGCAGGGAAATAAGGAACAAGAGCATATCCTGAGAACTGTGCCATGTTGGAACTTAGGGCGCTGAGCCAACCTGCAACTAGCCTCCTGCCTTGTTTAGTGACTGTGGTCTAGTAAGGCATGGCCACGCCAGGGAGGGGAAAAAAGATACAAGACATTTCCTGAGATCTGCACCATGCTGGATCTTAGCCTACCGCACTGGTAAATGACTGTGTTCTGGCAAGCCATGGCCATCCAAGGGTGGGTAAATAAGAATTAAGAATTTTAGTGAGATGCGCGCCCAGTTGGAAACTGGGGCACTGATCCAACCAGCACTAGCCTGCAGCCCAGGTAAGTGACTGTGGTCTGGCAAGCCAAAGCCATCCCAGGATGGGGAAATAAGAACCAGGAGCATTTCCTGAGATCTGCGCCATGCTGGAATATAAGGCACTGAGCCACCGCATCTAGCCTTTTGCCCTGGTACGTGACTGTGGTCTGGAAAGCCACAGGCACACCAGGAAAGGGAAATAAGAAGCAAGAGCCTTTCCAGACATATGTGCCTTGCTGGAATGTAGGGTGCCAAGCCACCCAGCAACTAGCCTGATGCCCTGGTAAGTGACTGTGTGATGGTTAGTCACAGCCAACCCAGGGTGGGGAAATAAGAAACAAAAGTGTTTCCTGAGATCTGTGCCATGCTGGATCTTAGGGCGCTGAGCGAACCAGCAACTAGCATTCCCCCCCCTGGTAAGTGACTGTGGTCTGGCAAGATGTGGCCACCCCAGGGCGGAGGAAATAAGAAGCAAGTGCGTTTCCTGAATTCCACACCATGTTGGAAATTAGGGCGCTGAGCCAACCAGCAACTAGCCTGCCACCCTAGGATGTGACCATTGTTTGTCAATCTGCGGCAGTCACAGGGTGGGGAAATAAGAAGCAAGTGTGTTTCCTCAGATTCATGCCATGTTGGAACTTAGGGGGCCAAGCCAACCAGAAACTAGCCTGCCACTCTGGTAAGTGACCATGGTCTGGCAAGCCGCGCCCACCCCTGGGAGGGAAAATGAAAAGCCACAGTGTTTCCTGAGATCCGCACCATGTAAGACCTTAGGGCACCGAGCCAACCAGAAACTGCTCTTCCACCACGGTAAGTGACTGTGGTCTGGCATGCTTCGGCCATCCCACAGCATGGAGATAAGATGTAAATGCATTTCCTGAGATTCATGCAATGTTGGAACTTAAGGCTCCAATCCAAACAGCAACTGGCCTGCTGCCCAAGTAAGTGACAGACTTCTGGAGAGCTGCACCCACCCCAGGGCAGGAAAATAAGAAGCAAGAGCATTTCCTGAGATGTTCCACATGTTGGAACTTAGGTCACTGAGCCAACCAGCAACTACCCTGGCTCCCTGGGAAGTAATCATTGTCTGGCAAGCTACGGAGAACCCAGGGCAGGAAATAAGAAGCCAGAGCATTTCCTGAGATCTGCGCCATGTTGGAACTTAGAGCACCGAGCCACCAGCAACTGGCCTGCTGCCCAAGTAATTGACTGACCTCTGGCAAGCCCCAGCCATGCCAGGGTGGGAAAATAAGAAACAAGAGCATTTCCTGAGATCTGCGACATGTAGGAACTGAGGTCGCTGAGCCAACTAGCAAGTACCCTGCCTCCCTGGGAGTGACCATTTTCTGGCAAGCTGCAGCGTACCCAGGGTGGGGAAATAAGAATCAAGAGCATTTCCTGAGATCCATGCCATGTTGGAACTTAGGACGCCAAGCCAACCAGCAACTAGCATGCTGCCCAAGAAAGTGAGCATTGTCTGGCAAGTGGTGGCCTACCCAGGGCAGGGAAATATGGAGCAAGAGCATTTCATGAAGTCTGAGCCATGTTGGAACTTAGGGCACTGAGCAAACCAGCAACTACCTTGTCGCCCTGGTAAGTGACCATGGTCTTGCAAGCCAAGGCCATCCAAGGGCAAAGAAATAAGTAGCAACAGCATTTCCTGAGATCCACACCATGTTGGAATTTAGGGAGCCGAGCCAACCACCAACTATCCTGCCACCCTGGTAAGTGACCATGTTCTAGCAAGCCATGGACTCACAAGGGCGGGAAAACAAGAATCAAGATCTTTTCCTGAGATCCGTGCCATGTTGGAACTTAGGGTGTCAAGCCATCCAGCAACTAGCCTGCTGCACCGGTAAGTTACCGTGTTCCAGAGGGCCATGGCCACCCAAGAGCAGGGAAACAAGAAGCAACAGCATTTCCTAGATTCTGCCCCATGTTGGCACTTAGGGCACCAAGCCAATCAGTAACTAGCCTGCCACCCTGGTATGTGACTGTGGTCTGGCAAGCCTCGGCCCAACCAGAGCAGGAAAAAAAGAAGCAACAGCATTTCTTGAGATTATTTCCATGTTGGAATTTATGGCACCTAGCCAACCAGCAAGTAGCCTGCTGCCCTGGTAAGTGACCTTTCTCTGGCAAGCTGCAGAAAGCGCAAGGTGGGTAATGAAAAGCAAGAGCTTTGCCTCAGATCCGGGCCATGTTGGAACTTAGGGCACCAAACCAACCGGCTACTAGCCTGCTGCCCCGGTAAGTGACCATGGTCTTGCAAGTCGCTGCCACTCCATGGCGGGGAAATACGAAACAAGAGGGTTTTGTGACAACTGCGCCATTTTGGAACTTAGGGCACCAAGGCAACCAGCAACTAGCCTGTCACCCTGGTAAGTGACCGTGGTCTTGCAAGACGCAGCCATCTGAGGGTGAAGAAATAAGAAGCAACAGCATTTTCTGAGATCCATGCCATCTTGCAATTTATGGAGTCGATCCAACCAGCAACTACCCTGCCACCCTGGTACGTCACCATGGTCTGGCAAGTCGCGGGCACCCAGGGCAGAGAAATCAGAAGCAAGAGTGTTTTATAAGAACCATTCCTTGTTGGAACTTAGGGCACAGATGCAACCAGCAACTAGCCTATCGCCCTGGTAAGTGACTGTGGTCTGGCAAGCCATGGCCATCACAGGGATGGCAAATAAGAAGCAACAACATTTCACGAGATCCCTGCCATGTTTAAATTCAGGAGACTGAGCCAACCAGCAACTAGCCTGCCATCCTGGCAAGTGACAGTGTTCTGTGAAGCGGAGACAACACCAGGGCTGGGAAGTAAGAAGCAAGAGCATTTCCTGAGATCTATGCAATGTTGGAAAATAGGGCACTGAGCGAACCAGCAACTTGCCTGCCTCCCTGGTAAGTGACCTTGGTCTGGCAAGTCGCGCCCACCCCAGGGCAGGGAAATAAACCAGCAGAGCATTTACTGAGTTCAGCGCCATGTTGGAACTTATGGCACTGATCCAACCAGCAACTAGCCTGCCACACTGGTAAGTGACCATGTTCTGACAAGCCGCAGCAACCACAGGGCGGGTAAATAAGAAGCAACAGCGTTTCCTGAGATCCAGGCCATGTTGCAACTTATGGCACCAAGCCAACCAGCAAACTAACCTGAACTCCTGGTACATGATTGTGGTCTAGCAAGCCACGGCCACCCCAGCACGGGGAAATAAGAAGCAAGAGCATTTCCCGAGATCTGCACAATTTTTGAAATTAGGGCGTCGAGCCAACCAGCAACGAACATGCTGCCCTGGTAAGGGACCATGTTCTCACAAGCCACGGCCACCCCAGTGTGGGGAAATAAGAAGCAACAGAATTTCCTGAGATCTGGGCCATGTTTTAACCTATGGCACCAAGCCAACCAGCAACTAACCTGCCCCCCGGTACGTGATTGTGGTCTGGCAAGCCGTGGCCACCCCAGTGCGGGGAAATAAGAAGCAAGAGCATTTCCTGAGATCCGTGCCATGTTGTAATTTAGGGTGCTGAGCCAACCACCAACAAGTCTACCACCCTGGTAAGTGACAGAGTTCTAGCACGTCATGGGCACCGCAGGGTGGGGTAATAAGAAGCAAGAGCATTTCATGAGATGTGCACCATGTTGGAACTTAGTGAACCCAGTCAACCAGCAACTAGCCTGCTGCATTGGTACATGACGGTGGTCTGGCAAGCTGTGGCCACCCCAGGGCAGGGAAATAAGTAGCAAGAAGGTTTCCTGACATCCGAGCCAAGTTGGAACTTAGGGTGCCGAGCCAACCAGTAACTAGCCTGCAGCCCTGGTATGTGACCATGGTCTGGCAAGACGTGGCCCACCCAGGGCAGGAAAATAAGAAGCAAGAGCATTTCCTGAGATCCTTTCCATGTTGGATGTTATGGCACCTAGCCAACCAGCAAGTAGCCTGCAGCCCTGGTAAGTCACCATGTTCTTGCAAGCCGCGGCAACCCCAGGGCAGGAAAATAAGAAGCAAGAGTATTTCAGGGATCCACGCCATAGTGAAACTTAGGGCACTGAGCCAACCAGCAACTAGCCTTCCACCCCGGTAAGTGACCCTGGTCTGGCAAGCAACAGCAAGCCCAGGGCAGGGAAAGAAAAACAAGAGCTTTTCCTGAGATCCACACCATGTTGGAAATTAGGGCACCAAAGCAACAAGCTACTAGCCTGCCACCCTGGTAAGTGACTGGTCTGGCAAGTCGCGGCCACCACAGGGTGGGGAAAAAAGAAGCAAGAGTGTTTCATGACAACCACGCCATGTTGGAACTTAGGTAACCGAGGCAACCAGGAACTAGCCTGTCACTCTGGTAAGTGACCATGGTCTGGCGAGCCGCGGCCATCTGAGGGTGAAGAAATAAGAAGCCACAACATTTCCTGAGATCTGCGCCATCTTGGAATTTATGGAGCCGAGGCAACCAGCAACTAGCCTGCCA
>PVJX010003482.1:77288-108245 GCA_004027295.1 Dolichotis patagonum | reverse complement strand
TTTATGTTTCCTTGATTTTTTTGAGTGTCTGTAGAAAGGTGTATCTGTTATCTTAGTTGATAACTTTGTTGGAACAAGACACGTCTCCATTTAGATTTAAAATGCATGGACTTGGGCCAGGGATACAGCTCAGTGTCACAGCACCTGCCTGACAAGCAGGAGGTCCTGAGTTCGATTCCTGACACCAAAAATTTAATTAATTAATTAATTAAATGCATGGACTCAATATTTACATATAATTCTCTTCTCCTGTACTATTATATTAATAATTATTTTTAGACAGGGTCTCACTATGAAGTTTAATTCACGCTGGCCTTGAACTCACTATGTAGCCCAAGCTGGCCTTGAACTCATGACAACCTTCCTGGCTCAGCCTCCTGAATGCTGGGATTACAGGTAGGCGCTGCTATGCCCAACAATCATTTCTATTATTTATATATTTCTACTATATATGTGACATAGGTACAAAGAGTTTTATGAAGCTGTATTTAATTCTTAGAATGATTTTATAGAAGAAGAAATTGAGGACTGGGAAATTGGATAATCGGGTAATCGGTAAATAATTTTGCCCAGTCACAAAATAATTCAGCAGCAGAAGCAGGGTGAAGATCGATTAGTCTGACCTCAAAACAAATGTGACTGATTCTGAAGACCTTCGTTTTGGAGGGATCTGTTGCTGCTCTTGTTGTATGGGAGTATTATTTTGTGTCGTTTATTTTGTTCTGACTTGTGTGGGTTTCAGCCACCCAACATCTCTTTCCTGTATATCCCTGCTAACTCTGTGGATGTCAGTAAATCCCTGGGGCGCCAAAAACCGCTCTGTTCACCTTTATCTCCAAGGGTCCCACGCACTCTCCTTCACCCACTGCAAGTTCATAAACCTGTTTTGAAAATGATGATTTCTCACTAGAAACAGTACCATTAAGGAAGGAGGCATGCAGATCATGTCTGAAGGTGGGGTCCACGTATGCAGATTTAGTTCAGACTGTCCCTGCGGGTGAGCAGAGCAGCTGGCTGGTACTCAGGCCTCTGGCAGTTGGGCACCATGGCTCCTCATGCTGGCAGAGCTCCTGTGTCTCCAGGATCTGCAGAGCGTGGCCAACCAAATGAAAGAGGAAGTTTGCAATTAATTAAAAATAAATGAAAACAAAAATCTTCCCCCAGTGACTTGCTTCTCAGCTTGGTTGTAATCCACAGTGAACATGTGGAGGCCACGCGGGGCATTTACCAACTGGAAAAGGTATGGGACTGTGTCAAAGAGACCACAGATAGTCGATCCAGACCGCACTAGTAATTCTTTTAAATCCTTTCATTTCACCCTCGTCAAGAGACACAGCAGCATTAAAATCTGACTGACCCATATAAATTACCTTTCTACTCATCCGGCTGTGAAATTAACAATCTAGGAAGACAGGTCCTGTCAAGCTTGCCTGCAGAGCTGCCTAGGGGTTTGGAATACATTGGGGTGGGGAAAGGAGCCCTTGCACCTGGGAGAAAATCAGGGGCCTGAGCTTTGACCAGCACCGTGAGCTTGGGCCTGGGTCCTGCTGCCCCAGACGGAGCCCAAGGCGGCATGAGGAAGGTGTTTCCCAGAAAGACAAGTTCGGAGCCACAGCTGCTGGGCAGAAAGGGAGAGTGTTGTGAGCCCCATGTTCACAGCTGGTGACAGAAGCAGGTAGCAAGCCCAGAAGACAGGTTGAGATACTGGAATTCCAAAAAAAAGACACGGGTTTTATTTATTTGTTTGTTGGTTTGTCTTTTTTTTTTTTTTGACACTTTTAACATCACCTAAACTAGATCCTTGGAGTTGGACACTTAAACTTTCCTAGTCTTCGTTTCCTAACATATTAAAGAATACCAATAATATATTTTAGAAGAATTAGCCAAGGCATATTGAAGCTACATTATTAAGTGATTAAACCGTTGCATAATTTTCTACTGTTTGAACATGTGATATGAAAGGGTTACAACTAACCTCATGCCCCTAAACGCTCATAATTTCTTTCAAAGCCTCACTCCTCCTTACAATGGAGAGTACTGCTCATTTCCATCCTCTATCTTTACATACGAGTAGTGAGATTACTTGAGAGTCCTTAATTTTATCTCCTTGAAAGGATTCATAGATTTATCTCCTATTCTACAAGAAAGACCAGTTTTATCAAGAAACTCTTGCATATTAGGAGATGGAAGATAATAGAAGGGGAAAATCATTTTGCTGGTTTCTACCACTGGTGCTCATGTGCACACACCCAACCTCACACGCACAGCTGCCTGCAGATATGTGAACATCACAGCACCTATTTCCCCACTGGGTTGCATTCTGTGTGAGCCAGGGAAATTCCAGCCTGGTAGTGGACAGGCCAGCAGAGGTTTGGTGACACTGCATGAGTGTACCAGAGAAGCGCAATCAAAGCTACTGCTATTAACCACTTTGTCAGTAGTATTGATGTAAAGAATTCTGTTAGTGATCTTACATTTGTTAGCTACTGTTTTCCTCAAAAAAAAAAATTGAGCTAGGCTTTATTAACTCCTTTTCATAGTTCAAGGGTTTATACAGCATCAAAGATCACAGGTTATGAGGCAGCATTGAACTTTGAACCAAGCTTGGACTCTAAAATGTCAAAAAGACTTTCAATCCCATAGTCCACCGAAACATAGAAAAAAGAAGGCTAACATGTAAACAAACAAAAACCATAAGCAACTATAAGCAGGTTTTACAGTTCTTGCCTTCTTTTTGTTCCCAAAGCCTGTTCTTCTAAGAGAAAGCAAGAACATTCTAGAATAATTTATTCTTCTTAGACTGTTAAAACTTAAAAAGGGTTATAGGTCATTCTCCATACTTGTGCTTTACATAAGGAAAACCAGATGCTCAAAGAGTCACAGAGGATCCCAGACTTTAGTGGGTGAGCCAGAATTAGAAATGGGCTACGGTTATTTTCAGATCCTAATTTTATAGTTAAAGCATTTTTCAGATAAAAATTATTTTCTTTGCCTTTTCCTTGTCTCAATGATCTTCAACCTAGAAAGCCCTAGAAAATTTTGGAGACTTGCAAATATTTCTTTCCCCTGCATAACCAATGCATATATTTATGGTTACAGCTTTCCTCTGCTATGAAAAAGAAAATCAAGATTATTATCTGAATAAAAGGATATTTTTCATGTTTCCCATAGAAAGAAAACACCAATTCATTTCAATACCAATATATTTTTTTTTCATCTTTTTTACTCCAACAAGGAAAGTTCTGAGTGAGTCTATGGTGTCAATTTTGCTTTAGTTTTAGCTTCCCTAGCAAGCTAGTCTGTAACTTTTGGGTCATTTGAGTTGTACACTGATATTCTGTATTCCACAAAATTAGATGCTGAAGGAATCCATTTAAGACATGAAAAAGTCTCCAAAGAAAAATATTCATAATGTTCAAGCTGAAGAAAATTTGACTTGTTGGAAAGTTAAACTAAAAATAATAATTTAAAAGAACACATAAAATAAATAGCAATGACTGGATCAACTCTTCCTATGCAGACACATATGAATAAATAGGCAAACATTAATATATTAGGGATTTAATCCTTCTTTTAAAATACAATTAAAATTGATCCACCTTTATTTGAGTTTCTAATGAAAGGTTTTAAAAGATGTCTTTAAAAGGCATTTTCTGGGCTATCTTCTCTCCATCCCAAATCCATCCTTCTTTACTTTTCAAAACTGGGGTTGGGAGTCTGCCAAATCCATTTCTCTGCCAGTTGACTTCCACTTAGGTTTTGTCGATAAGGGGACAATAGAGGTAGATGGAAAGAGTAGAGAAAGGGGAAAAGGATGAAGAAGGTAACCCTTCTGTTGGCTCTGGGCTCAGATTTGTTTGGTCACTAATGGAACTAAAAATTATTCCTACGCCCTGAGGGTAGAAACAGCAGCCACCCCGAGGTGAAGAGCTGAACCCAACATAACAGAGTCTCCTCCAAACTACTGCAGTGCCTACGCTCCACCAGAAAGTACCACGTCCACGCCAGTTCTCGGACTTGCCCACCAACATCACAGGGCTTTGTTTAATCCTTTTTTTTTCTTTTTTGGCTGAGCCACATTCCCCAGTGTGCTTTTGTTTTTTTATTCTGAGAAAGGGGTCTTGTTAAATCAGTAAGGTGCCCGGGCTGGGCTCAAAGCTCTCTCCCTCCTGCCTCAGCCTCCCAGAGTACTGGAATTACGGCTGTGCGCAGTTTCTTCTCAAACAGCTGAGGTGTGGCAGCAGTCCCAGCACCAGCTCTGCAAAACCCTTACTCTCCATATGGGATTTATTTCCTTTTGAGTCTCAAATCCTGGAGTAGTAGATTCCACACTATCCTCATATTTGCCTTTTGGGTTTTTGTTGTTGTTGTTGTTGTTGTTTTGTAATCCTACAATCTCTGTATGACCAATTCCCCTGTTAAATTATCTCGTAGAATACCTATGTGCCTTCTGTTTTCCTGATCAAACCTTGTCACAGAAATAAAAATGAGACTACATGGAGAAATAGGTGGCGTGGGTGGCCTACGGGAGTAAGTTGGGATGAAATACAGCAAAGCAGAAAGCTCATTACTATTACGTTGAACTGGGTAAGGAAATGAGGGAAGGAATCTTTTAAATGCAACTGTCCTCAGTTCTTCAAGGGCTGTCACATGGCCAAGAACTTACAATAATGCAAAGCCCCAGGAGAACAAAGCTAAGCACAGAACACAAGGGAAGCAAGGAAGCACTCACTTTTCCAAGAGAAAGAACCAGCCAGACCTTGCAGAGAAAATTCAATTTAAGAATCTCAAAAGTAATATTTGATATTTCTGCCTATACTTGGAAATAAATAAAAAGGTAAAAGCAGTATGGGGGAATAATGTATTCATGGATTAAAAGCACCCAGAGACTCTTCTGATTGTCTGCAGAATCAAATTGATTACCCATAAATTGATCTCTGAGATACCTGGAAAAAAGATGCAAGTGATAACTGATTATTGTAGTGAACTCCAGTCAAATATACAAAAGGCAATGTGAAAGACAAAACATTATTTTTAAGAATTTAATAATGCAGGGTTAAGGTACCAATGTTGTCATTTGTTACTCCATTAGAGTTGAACAACATCAAGGGAATGAACTAGCTTGTATGCAATGTAAAAGATTCTGGAAACTAGAAACACAACAGGTTTTTTGGTTTTTGGTTTTTTAAATTCTGGTAGTCTAATCTAAAGCTGTTCTGAAGTCATCATGTTCAGTGCTGTACTTCTGTGAACCTTTGATCAAGGATGTCCAAAGCTAGCCAAAGGAGAAGCAATCTCTCATTAAGCTTATAATGAAACAACAATGAAAAATATGAATGAAAACACATAATCAGCAGGTGCCTCTGTATGTTGCCCTCATTTCCCTTCACATTCATAAATAGTCTCTCCAAATTAAGAAACCCACTCTATATGCCTTGGTTTTTTAATCTAAATTTTTAAGTTGTATTATGCAAATTTAGTTGATCTTTTCTTCTTACAAGATTTTCAGCATATTCAAGTAGTAAGAAATTCCCACATAGCCATAACTTTCCGCACTAAATATAAATTGTCAGTATGAAGGAAAGAAAAATAATTCTTTTATTGTCCTCACCTTCTTTCTCCTATCATCTTCAAGTCCTTCTTTAGGTGTCTTAGCTCCTGGGAAGCAGTTGGGATTATGTCCTCATGTTAGAACTTTAATTTCAAGAAACATTTCTGCTCCCTCAAAACCTCAGGGGAAGTTTCAGTTTTCATGCTCAGAGCCAAGGGGGAAAAAAAATCAAACACAATACAAGAAGAGCAAAAGTTTAACTCAAATCCCAGAGCCTCAGGATAAAGTTCTGTGATATTTTATCCAGAGTCTCCTCCTAGTCAATATTGACAAGTGCAAACATGAGAAGACCCGTCTCAAGAAGAATCAGTGTTACAGAATCACAGCAGAGCTGCGTGCTTCACACTGGGTTACAACGAGGCCTCACAGCTTGTCGGTGTCCTTTAAAAAGAAGATTACAGTGGCACTAAGTCATAACGGCATATGATGGCCCTGGTAGACATGGATTTTTTAAAACAGATATTAGCACGTGGGTTTCAGGTTTGATTCTTCCTTAAGCTTGTTCAGAGAAGGCTTTATTCTAGTTTTTGGAGACCTACAGTCAAGAAGTTTGGGTCTGCCTGTGTAAACAAAAACATACACAGCTAAGTGCAAAGTAAGGGAATTTTAACAAATTTTGTAAAGAACACAAGTGGCTAGTTACATCTCTACATTAATTAAAAAACAGAATCTCATGTGATTATTCCATAAATTTAAAACCAGCCCAAAACATATCTTCTCCTGGGCATGATAGCTCAAACCTGTAATCCTAGCACTCCAGAGGCTGAAGCAGGAGGATCGCTGGGAGTTTGAGACCAGCCTGGGTTACAAAGTGAGTTCAAGGCCAGCCTGAACTACATAGAAAAATCTTGTTTGAAAAAATAAATAAATAAATAAATAAATAAATAAATAAATAAATAAATAAATCTGATCTTCTGAAAGACGATTGTTTTCCCTAAGATTGCTTCTCAAAACACTACTCCAACAAGATCACTCAGTGAGAGTCCTGGACACCCATGTACCCACTGACCTAGAACTCCTGTCATGCAAAGATTCAGGCCAAATTTGACAGAGAAGTAGCACAAACAATTAGGAAGATACACTTATTATTAATAATCTAATAACATTAAACAATACTATTTTATCCTCACAATAATTCCAAGCAGATTCAGATAGATTAAGTGGCTTTCCAAAACCTTCCTATGGAGTGGCAGTGTTGACGTGTGGGCTGAAACCTCACTCTAACATAGGGGTTTCCTGTGATTCCATCTTGCACAGACTGCTGCTCAGCACTCTTAGCTTTGATCCTGTAGAACAGAATTAACTTTTTATTTCCTTCTCCGTGAATCTTGTTCATCCTCTAAGACTCAGCTTGAATCCTACCTTAATAAATCTCCTTAATTATACTCTACCAGTAGTCTCTCCAGGATCTAAGGTCTACAATAAATATCCCTTGCCTGTGTTGGCAATTATCTTGTCGTAGGTATATTGTCACTTTCCCAATGAGGTATGTT
The DNA here is from genome assembly GCA_004027295.1 of Dolichotis patagonum. Classification (NCBI taxonomy): domain Eukaryota; kingdom Metazoa; phylum Chordata; class Mammalia; order Rodentia; family Caviidae; genus Dolichotis; species Dolichotis patagonum. The sequence continues at coordinate 101,141 of PVJX010003482.1, read as the reverse complement.
TCTTTGTAGTTTGTAAAATGCCTAGCACACTATGGAATGGAAAAAAATGCTTATTTTTTGGGTAATTGCTAGCAGAAGGTTTTGTTAAAAATCATTTCAAATCACTCCAAACTATGCCCTTTCTCTAGTAGAGAGAGCTTGGATTTCTTTTCTTCTCTTTTCTTTTTTCTTTTCTTTATGTCTTTTTCTTTCTTTCTTTCTTTTTTTTTTTTTGTATTCTAATTTACCAGTTGATGTTGCAAGATTTTAACTTGCTTTGTGTATGTGGCTCAGGAATGATATTCAAAATAGTCAGTGTCATAATATGAGGAGTCCAGCCAATCAGAATGGAGCAGGTTTCAATTTGCACCTCTTGAAGGACCAATGATGTTGAACATTTTTTCATATATTTATTCATAATTTGTATTTCTTCTTCTGAAAAGCACATATTCATCTCAGATACCTATCTTTGGATTGGATCTCTGAATCTGGAGAGTCTCATGTTTTTCAATTCTTTATGTTTTAGATACAAGTCCTTTGACAGACAGCTGGCTATAATTTTTTTCCCACTATGTAGGTTGTCTTTTCACTCTGTTGGTGATTTCTTTTGCTGAACAAAAGCTTTTTAATGAGGTAAAATCCCATTTGTTTATTGTTTCCCATGTGGTCCAGGTTTTGTTCGTAAAGTCTGTGCCTACACCTATGTATTCAAAATTTCTACCTATTTTCTCTTCCAGTAGATTTAGTGTTTTTGTTTTAATATTTAGATTTTTGATCCATTTTGACTTTAGTTTAGTGCATGGTGTTAGACTTGTGTCTAGTTTTAGTCTTCAATATGTGGAAAGCCAGTTTCCAGCACCATTATTTAAAGAGTGTATCTTTCTTCCAGTGAACATATTTGGCCCCTTTGTCAAAGCTAAGATGGCTGAGTGTGTTTGGAGGTGCACCTGCATCTTCTATTCTGTTCCACTGATCCTCAGGCTTACTGTTGTATTTGGTTTTGTTGTTCCAATACCATGTTGATTTTATCAAAGTAGCTCTGTAGTATAATGTCATTGGTCAATTTTTCATACCTATATCTTGTACTCGGAGCAAGATAACATGTAATGTATTAATCATTGTTATTCTCCTATTATCTTGTTTTGAAATTTTGTTTTATTATTTTTTCTCTTTAAAATAAAATTTTTTTAAAATGGAGCAGAGTACCATACCCTGCCTATTAAGTAAAATATTAAACCTTAAATTGATGAATTGATATAAAACCATGGCTAGAATGACAGGAAGGTATTGGCAGGGTTAAGGGGCTTAGAGTGAGACCTCTCTATCAAATACTTTTCATGGAAATATTTGAAAATTTTAACAACTAATGTAGCTGGATTAGTCAAAATCTTATTTGTCAGTGTTGGTCTGACTCTCGTATTCTTCAAACACAGAAATAGCCAATATGGGAGGTAAGGCAGCCACTAAGCGTATCCTAAGGAGGATCGAGCACGTAACTGTTTTGATAGATGCTTTTAAACACGTAGAAAATCCCCATTTCTCCTCCCAGTTTTGTGGAGCGAAGACATCCATGTAACTTTAGAACCAACAGAACAAAGCACCGCAGGACTTAGTTTCTAAACTACATTCGAAGGAATTTTTAGCCAATGGCACCTGAGTTTTTAGTCTTCATATTTGTCACTTTGCTGCACTTTCATTGATCTTACTAGCATTAGAATTATTAATTATAAAGATTTTTACCCTTTGTTCCAAGAAAAACACTTAAGAAAATTCAAAAAATATACAATGAAACATAATAAAATACATTTATTATTAACAGGATGCATTGGATAAAGAAAAAAGATACAGTTAGTGATACTAATGCATAAGGTACTTACTGTATAGTCTAATAAATTTAGAATAAGTGAACTTAGGTTTTGGTCTATAATCTTTCTATTAGATAAAATGCAGAGGGAAACATCTATTTTAAAATACTCAAGAGTCCAGAGATAAAAACAAACCAATTGTTTAGAGAAACTCACTGATTCATTCTCTTGGGACTGCTACCAGTAATGAGAGCGTATACTTGAAGTGGAATTCTACACAACTGTCTTCTTTAATTGGAAATCTGTTGTAAAAAGCTAGTAAACAAACAAGAAGCTTTACTGTTAGAGGCATTCAGCTTGCACTGAGCTGAATTTATTCTTCTTCCAGTCAAGATCCAAAAACAATCCAAACTCATTTCAGTCAATAAGGCAGACTTACAATTTAGAATACTGAGTCTGTGCCACAGAGTTTTCCACCTCCATGACAATGAGCTGGGAGGAACCAGTGTAAGGATGTTTGGTTGATTTGGTTCATGGTTGCAGAGTTCAGTACACGGTCACCTGGCTCTGTTGCTCTTTGATCTGTGGGGAGGCAGAGCATTGTGGCAGAACGAGAGTCCACAGTAGAACAGAGTTGCTCAACTTAAGGCAGGTAGGAAGCAAAAGTGAAAGAGGCAAAGGGACCCGTGTCCTCATGTCCTCCGCTGCCTTTAATGACCTACCTTTCTTCCACTAGGTCTCTCACTTTGTAAAGGCTCCATCGCTTCCCAACATCACCATCATCTGGGAAGCCACTCTTTAGTGCACTTTGGGAATATTTTAAGAATCAAACTGTAACACCAGTCAAGCCATTTGGTCAAAACAACCACATTAGAGGTATCCATTCCCCCAAATTGTCAGAACCTGAGTGAAATGGACATGGATTTACCTAACATGTTTTGAAGACTCGAATCCTCTAATGTCAAGGACAAGTTCGGACCTTGTAAACATGCCACCGTGCTCACAACCTCAGGCTCGGAATCCCATTCTGAGCAATTACTAGAAGACCCATTTAATTAGAAATTCAATTTATATAGCTCTTAATTCTAAGCAATTCTACTATGAGAGAGCCTTTTACAGTATACATTTGGGATATGTTCCTTTGTGTTTCTGGAGAAGAGACGTGTTTTAGAACTTTTTATGATAGATGGATGTAATTGGCTTTAGTGATTCAGAGGCAGAATTCATTTTGGAGACATTTATGAAAAATGCATATTAATAAGTGAAGAGTCATTCTCTCTCTCCATTTCCCAATAGGCTCCCCAGAGGAAACTGGAAGGTGTGATTTCTTTCAGTTTTTCCATCATGCACTCTCTTTTTGCTGCAATATACTAAATCAGAGAATTACAAAAAGAATCCTAAGAGGGGTAGAGTTGTAAAAGATTTGGACTTAGGGCAACACCATCTTCACACCCCAAGAACCCCGTGCCCAGATCCCAAAGTCCAGTGACCACATTGTGATGACTAAAAGACATGATGTGGGGGTACCCAGGCAGTGCGAGTGGACATGGAAGAAAATGTACTTCGCCTGATTATTTTGCTATCAATCTGCATATCATTCAGTCTTCTATGCCTCACTGGATTTTTTTACAGTGCCTTTCAGAGTGTATATTAAGCTTGAGTTAGGTGCTTTTTCTAAAATTCACAGTATATGATTAGTGTTACTTTGTTTAATTATTCTGAAAATGCAAAGGAAGATGTATACAAAATAATTGAATGAACTTAGTTTTTAACTTACCGAAGTTACTAATCGTATTTCCTTTAATAAACCCATGAACCAAACTCCCCCGGCTCATTAATCTTGAAATCGGAAATCAAATCCAAAGGGAGAAGCACTTAATATACTTAAAATGTTGAGCACTTTTACAACTCCTTCTCATACAAAATCTTATTTAAATTTATCTTATGAGAACAATTTATTCTTTTAGCTTTGCGAGTTGTTCCCTCAGCACTGGAGTCCTTAATGGGCACATAATAAACCTTTAATGAATTTTTAGAAGAAGTAAGGCAGAAGGAGGGGAAGGAAGGAGGGAAGGAGGGCGATAAAGAGGGGAAGGAAGAGAGTAAGCTGATTTTACCTCGGAGAACTCAGAGGTATTAGACATTTGTCACATTATACTATATTGGTGGGATTCAAGGCTTCATTTTTTAAATCTATCATTTTTTATTATGTGAAACTCTTTCTGTTCTGCCTAGGAAACAAGATATTGCATTTTCCCTCAGAACACAATATTATTATTTATTAACTCCAAGGAGTTGTTCACTGCTAACAATTGATTTTAATTCTTCTCCAGTCTCCTATTCTGATTATTTTTTGTAATAAAATCTTAACTTGAACTGTAAACATATCTCCAAATTAGACCAGTATTATTTTAACAGTAGAAACTTTAAAGCATAACTCTGATATTAAATTTTGATGCTAAGTCTTAATTTGATTCCAAGGCTTTGGACAGAAATTTCTCATTTGCATCTCATGCAAGACGGACATGATTTTTAACTTTTTCATTGTTGTCAATTCCTCTACACCATTCATATTAGAAGCAAATAAATGAAGTCTTCATTCAAACTCTCACAGATATCACTGTAAAAAATTAAATACATAAAAATGTAAGATATAAATATAGAAAACAATGAGGCTTCTTCAGGTAAAAAAATAATAAATATGTGATCATATGCTTAATTCTCATACCATTGACTGCATGATCACAGTGTGGTGGACTGGTTGTATTGCCCAAATTCATATATGATTCGTTCCCAGTCACACTTATGTAGGGTAGAGGTCATGGGTTCAGAAAAAGAGATCTTTAATTCTCATAAAAATGTTTTCCCACTGAATTTCAATTAACTGTACATATAAAATTCTCCTGAACAAGTTACTGTTCATGCCTAGGAATACAATGATACAATGAACCTATTAAAATGATGTGTGGATAATGTTTAATGAGGTCAAAAATACTGATGAAAAATGAAGTTACAAAATAAACATATATCCAGAATGAACACAGGCACACACGCACTCACACACATAATGCACATGCACGCACACACACACACACCAATCATTAGTAATACTGAAAATCTCAAAGGATGAAAAGCACGAAGACTCACGAGATGGGGAATACGGTAGGGAACTGAAAGCATCTTAAAAGCTCTGAGTATCGGGCTCAAGGGTTGAGATAAGTATCTCTCCATGTGAATGACAGTTCCCAAATCATTCAGATTTTGTGGCTTGTTTAGAAGCTAGAACTATGGGTGCTAATATTGTTTACTCAAAAGTTTGTTGGGAAAAGTAAATGGGAAACTGAAAGCTTTTGGTTTAGCACCTGATCACACAAGTACTGAAATGTTATGTTCACTCTGCATGTGAGTCTCTAGTTAGTAAGGACAAGGAAAATATAATGCACATTTTTTTCCTCCATGGTCTAATCACATTTCTCAAAATAGCTTCCTGAAGAATCCTTACTAAACAAACCCCTTTTTTAGTTTTACAGGGAGTATCCTGTTTTTACAGACTAGAAATAATGGTATGTCATTTCTTATCTTTATTTTAGTTTAATTCTAGCCTTGGTTTGCCAAGTTGACCTTATCAGTTATATCCCTGTACATTAAAAGTATAACAAGTTTTTAGTTAGTTTCATTCTCTTAACTGTCTTATTCAACTGGAATATTGTTTTTCTATTTTTTCTGGAAACTATTTTTCCTTCTGTCAACATACCAACCATCGTTTCTGGTATCCTCTTGACCATGTCTTCCATTTCATTTTCCTCCTTTTTATTTTAATTTTCATCAGTATATATTTACAATGCATAATATTATATCCATCATGGGGAGTTGGTACATGTACATAGGTATCTTAATTCTTTTTACTGCTCCTTGCGTTCCTCTCCTACCCTTCTGCCTCCATTCCTCAGTACCCCACTCCAAAATTACCTTTCACAGAAATAAGATTCATGGGACAGTGAAGTCAGATGTCAGTGTGATGTGTTCAAGTCTTAAATATTAAGACTTGAACTTCTGTATCATCTGGTCCTCTTAAAATCTCTCTCTATAAAACCCCAATCAACAAATAGCTTCTAGAGATAATTCTTCATATCATCTTAGATCAGAAGAGTATAGAGGAACATGAGTAGAGGAATCAAGGATTTGAAACATTTGTTTACTGCAATGGAAAAGGGTCAGGTTCCTAAAGTACCAACTTTTCCTATGCTAAGCTTTCCTCCCAGTTAAAGGAAAACAAATTAAGGTAATTATAAGGCAGTGGTTCTGAACCTTTAGAGTGCTTAAGAATTATCCTGAAAGCCTGTTCTATGTAAGGACATTCCTTTTGAGTAGACTTGTAACAAAGATAAGCTTCTGAAATTTTTAACAAGGCTCCCTATGATACTGATACAGATGTTTTATGGCCTGCTTTTTATATCAAAGTCCTGAAATACAATTGAAAAGTATCAAGTAAAAATTATAAAACTCAAGTTGATGAAAATATGAAGGAACAAGTAAATCTGCATATTTACTATTAATTAGAAAACTACGCAAAGCAGAAAATAGTAAATAACCAAAGTCTTTTGTCTGTTTTAGAGGCATATCCCAAGGAAATATTGTAGTACATTTATTTTAAAGTTACTATTTAAAGACAGTGAAGTACAATTAATCATACAAATATATTAAACAACAAAATTTATCTACAAGACAGTTTATTTATCAAGAGTTTATCTACTATGAAATATATAGTTCTCAGCCCTTCATGAATATCACTGTTTAAAATTCGCTTTTAGAAAATCTTATGAAATCTAAGCAAATGAGATTTGTTAATATGGACACATATTAGAGAGACTTCTAAATCATACATTGTGAACCACGATGCTTCATGGTGATATATGAAATAAGGTGAAAATAGGAAAAATACAGTATAGCAATAATCTAATTACAACTTTTTAATAGACTGACAAGGATTACTGGCATAAAAGCATAGCAATTTGTATTAGATTTTTCTGGCTGTATCTTTTGCTTTATACTTTTTAAGAACATGCAATTTCAGAAATTCACAAGTTAAGACAAGTGAATAATTTCAATATGTGAACAAAACAAAGAGTAGAAAATTGAGATTATAAAACAATCAAAGTATTGAAATGCATGTTGTTGTGTATTACAAAAAAAGAAAGAGATCAAGGAGTTTTATGTGATCTCAGACTCAATGAAATTCGGAGTACTTCTAAACAATTTTTGGAAACTTTGAAAATTTTTTCAAAAGGTTTAGGTAAATTTTAGTAGTCAAGAAACCTTGAGTTTGAGTGCTTTCCTCTGATTTCTTTGGGCAGTTGCGACTGGCAAATGCTGGCCAAGTGTCCTCTGCCATCAGCCAGGCTACCTGCACTCCATCTCTTAGATTTTTATCCTTCAGCCATTCCTATGTAGGCCATTAAAGAATAACTGCTGAGAACAGCTGTGGTAACCTTCCTGACGGCTCAAATCCAAAATTGCATTCTACCGAGATCAGTCTTTCACTGAGAGTTTTAAAGTTCCTTTGACTTGGTACATTGCCAAAGAGTGTTGACATCTTTGATAATTTGTTTTACCCTGAAAAAAATATACATGTATGTATGAATTTACACTAGCATCAAAATCCACAAGGAGGCAAATTATTTCTAGCTTGTTGACATTTAGTCACTTGGAGAAAAACTGGCACATTCATTCCAATATAATTAATTTTTGCTGAAAATACCCAGAGGTCTGTTTTCCCAAAGCAGCCTATGATCCGTGTGTGGCACTGGTAAGGGCATACTTCATTGGACACTGTCATTGCTTTTCCATCTGGCAACAGGTGGCCATTAATATGAAATGTTGAACTAACACTGAAATGAAATCCCTGCACAATCAGTGACTTGGGAATGCACTATCCTGTTTGAAAATCTGAGAGCTGTTCATTTCTCTAAATAAGCAAGCTTTCATTCCAAACTCTTCAACAAAACCAAATGAGTTATTGACATCAGGCTATAAGGAAGCAGTTTCCAAAAAAAAGAAATAAAATTGTAGAAATTAATTCACTTGGGAAAGCAATGTGTAAAATGGGAATCTCTAGCCAAAAGCAGGGTAAGTGTTATGATAGCCCACCAGTGGGGATCCCCTGGAGACACATTTTATCAACTATTGCTCTTCTTTCAAGCACATCACACTGCTAAATGTGGTAGGAATGGAAATTAAAGAGAACAGATCACATTGTCAATCCATCCTGGTCTCCAGAAGTTCGAGGATTCGTGTTGCTGCTGGTCCATACATCATTACATGTGTCTGGATGACCCAAGCTCACAGGGGCCATCCTAAAGAACCTAGATCTACCCTTTGTTGGTTTAGCTGTAACACTTTGCCCTTGCCTTTATCTGTGATCTATATATGAAGCAACTTTTTAAAAAATAAAAAATATAATAAAAATTTTAAAAGACTTTACTTTGGTAAAATGCTTAGCAAGAATTTTATGCACTATGTGGTTAAATGTGCATTATGCAGACACTCTAATGGAGACTTTTCCTGGGTTCCCTTGAGAAATCAAAATGCTTGTTCACATCAGGTTAAGAGATTAGGTAATCTACAATGATTTTCTTACTACCTGAATTGCTAGAAAGATTTTACATTTTTTAACAGAAGTGTTTTCCTCTCATTCTTTTTTTTTCCTCTCACTTTCATTAAATCTCTTCCTAAGGTTTTTATTGCAAGATGCTCGCAGTTGCTTTTGAAGATAGTTAAGATACAGAGAATACATACGTGTAACCAATGCTTGCCTGTGAAAAACAAGTAGCTATAGCAGAGAAGTTTTAGATAATTTTTATAGAGATTTGATGGCATAGTCTCTTGTGATTTTTTAGTTCCAAGTATCTAATGAGAGTACATCTTAAGTGTTTGTATTTTAGTATCTGATTGTCACCTGTAAATATGTTACACTAATTATGAGTATTGCACAACCAACTGCTTCCATACAAAGGACTCTTATTCCGATGACTTTTGCTTCCACATAAAGGTCACAAGGGGATCACAGTGAGCTCTCAGATTACCCTCTCATTGTGACAACATTAATATCCTAGAACGTGTTCTCATTTTCACAGATTTTAGTAGTGTGGAATAGGAACTCTAATGGCCAACATTCTATTTTAATCATCCCTCAAGGAGCACAAATAAAATTAATTATAATGAAAAATTTGTCACCATCAAGAATACTTTTTAAATACAGTGTGCCACTAAAGATAAGTTTAAAGTTGAACTTTCAAGAATATTTCAAGCAAAATGGAAATCATCTCAGATTAACTGCTTTAAAACATGGTATACTCCTTTGAATATCTAATCCAAATGTATTTCTCTTAGAAGTCCCAGTGCCTTGGAAATACCTCCCATAAAGAACACGAACACAGAAGCCAGACCCCTCCATTTTTTACATACCAACATAGCCAGTTACGCCTGTGCCGCTGTGGGTATGGGTGTGGAATTTTAAGCATGGTCACACACATACTGTGCTTTTGCACTCCACCCCCATACCACTGGAGTAGACAACATATATATTTGAATCATGTGGCCAAAATAGTACAAATTAAAATGGGAGAAATTTGTAAGAAGACTGCACCACTATAGACTGGCTGGAACTACGAAAGATAAACGTGAACTGTCTAAGCCTGTAAAGCAATATACATATTCAGTGAATCTTACTACAGAGAATATTCCGACCTCCCCTTTGTGGACTGTGTGGTGAAGAGCTGGCTTTGTTCAAATGACGTTGTCCAGTCTCACAGTCATCTCCCTTTGATTCAGAAGCCTGCTTGTCCAGCCTCTCTCCTCACCAAGGTGCCAACTGCTCATTTATAATAGGTTTGTCTCGAGTTTGAGAGCTTTGCTCAGATCACAAACTTCTGCGGCAAACTTTCTCTTTTCAATTTCCTTCTTGTCAACTAAATATTTAATTGTCAAAAATATTAAAATGGAAGTACTCTCTCTCAGAAGCAATTGTGAAAATTGCAGCGTCCTTGTGACTTCCGACATGACTGGGACCAGCTGCCGATAGTAACTCGGATAACAACGCATTTCAAACAGCTAATCTGGTGAGGCTTTCTAAAAATATTAATAACAAAGTCCAAGTGATTCAATTTCTCTGCATGAGTATAACGCAAGTTCACTGACTTCGTGCGTCATCGGGATCCGGTTGCTAGGAAATCCATGAATAGAACTTAATATGCATTCAGCAACAGGCTGCAGGCACCATTTATCTCCATGGATGCTCCTTCAATTGCCTTTGAAATGACATTACAATAACTTTGAAGTATTCGCGACAAGTCAGAGTCAGCGAACACAAAGGAAACAAGCCATTTTTGGGCTTCCTGCACAGCTCTTTCCAGTGCACATCTGAATGTTTATTCGGGGCAGGTAAGGACCGTGAAGGACAGATGAGAAGCAAAGAGAGATACAATATGAGGTCTGGAGGCAGAGGCATTCCAGGTCACCAACTTGCTGGTGTGGCTACATCAACTTTTCAGAGCTTCACTTGCCTCTTTCATAGAATGAGAGTAATGTTATTTTTTTTTCACAGAATGGTTTTGAGCATTAAATATCCGTGCATCAAAAGCCCGATGGACAACGATAACACAATTAATTGTATAACAATAATAGACACTGTGGAATTAGTAGAGTTTGTAGACTTAAAGCAACAGAAGTAGAATAACTATTGCTACCAGGACAACTACCACTATAGTAGCTACTATTATTATTTTGGAAATGACTATATGAGAGGAATCCTTTTGTTTTAAAGCCCTGAAGCTATCATGATGACCTAAAAATAAATGAAAAGGGATGTTTATTAGTCATTTATAATGTGCCAGGAAGTAGGTAAGTTAGAAAGCTTTGTTTCCTTTTTGTTTTTATTTTCCAACCACTGCAGAGAAGAGAGCATAAAGCACAACCCAGGAATATGAAAGATGTTAAAGACTTGACTTCTTCAAACAATGGTTGCTTGTTTGAGGCGGCAACTTCTACTTCAACACATTTAGAAGTATCTACTTTTTATTGATCCAAGAAATTTTTTAAAAATTGTGTGACATCTAGGCAGCTGGATTTCAAAAAGTGGTTTGAGTTGAAGTGATTTGATGTGAGCAGGAAATTATAGAGCAGTGGAATGAAATGGCACTGAGTGAACTGGCTTTGGTCCTGGCGCTGGTCTCTGCTCACTGGGTGACTGACTGGTATGCATACAGCTCTGGACACCCTCTGTCCCTTGTCTGACAGATGTGAAAGTTAAATCTGAGATAGTTGATGCATGTTAGACACAAGAACCAACACTCAGAGCTTCCCCAAAGCTAGCAAGCTCACAAAACTAGTAAAAGGAAAAGCAAAAATTTAATTCAGGTATGCTTCAAGATAACAGTGACAGCTACCAGCTGTTTGGTAATATTTTTACCTGTGGTATGGAGTAATCTGTCAGATTTTGGTGAGGAGAGTTTGGGAGTACTGCATGGTGAATGAGCAGGCATCTAGAAGCTTCTGTTTCAAGTTTAGCAAGAACAGCTCTACAATTATCTTTTGTATATATTGTTTCCAGATAAAATTTTGTTCAAAAAACAGTTCCCTTGGTTAAAAATGCATAGAACCTCTCTAGTGCCATGTTGCTTCCCAACATATGCATTCAGTTTCCAGAGCGTGTTATTCCAACTGGCTTCTGGGTAAGGGTAGACATCTCCATTATTGATGCTCTTCAGTACAGTGGCCAGTTGCCATTTGTGCCTAGTGAGCACTTGCAAGGTGTGTAGTGTTTGAGCAAATGAATTTTCATGCTAAATTTTAATTAATTTAAGATATGTGTAAGCCGTATGTGGCTAAAGGTTACCATGTTAGATGGTGCAGTAATATACAGATACAGATGAGTAAGGAGGGTCCTTAGATTAGTCAGAGTCAAACCATGTCAATTTATGGTTAAAAGATATCCAGTAAGAATAATGAGAAGCCCAAGTACCTTCCTTCAAGACATAAAATGAGCAGATAGCAGTAGCTGTCATGACGCTGGGCTTTTTGATGCTGTTGTTTTCCCGAGAACAGACTGAATGACTTCCTCATCTTTCTATAAGCAGGTGTAAGAGGTAGGTCTGTGAATGTCTGTGTTTCCTGCACAACTGTCTGTCTACCCTGAAATAGGGGCTCTGTTTATCTTTGCAAGTTATTCTACACGCATCTCATTATTTTAAAAGAGGCCTGTTCCAAGTGCAGCAGTGTTTTTCATTAAGTGGGACAACTGAAAGGCTGACTTCAGTGCTTACGTCTGCCTCTTTTAACAGCCAACCCACGTCCTTCCCTGGGTTACTCTTCTTTTTCACCTCTGGGCATCTTGACTCTTACTCTCCGCAGGGGAGATGACCCGCACCCCAAAGGAGAAGTTTCCAAGGCAAGGGGACAGATCAGCACAGAGCGCCTGCCACAAGTCACAGCTCACAGAGAGAGAAAATGTTCAAATCAAATGTCTGTCTCTAACGGATTATTATTACAGCTGTGTTCTTTGCCAGTGGCTGAATAAACACAAAATGAGATTTCAGTTTTTCACTTGATTTCAAAGAAACCAGTGCATTCACAGTTCAGTTCTCTCCCCATAGGGACGCCCTTCCCCCACGCCCTCCGTATCTCAGTGAATCAGACCACCTGACAGCAAAAGCAGAAAATCATTTCTCGTATTGTCATCTGATGAATGCCTGAATAATGCACCGCTTAAACAAAATCGGAGCTTCACAGTTTCAAAATGCTGATAACTTTTCTCCACACACTTTCATACTGGTTCTGTATTAATTCATTCAGATATACGAGGGTTAGACATTAAAATAAAAATATCCAAACTAGATTATTCTCTCAACTGGAACAAAAAAATCCCAGGGATCAAACCTTAGGACTTGATACGAGCACCCAGAGAGAAGTAAGTCGTGCTAAGTAGAATTCTTTAAGAATACTTCTGTCAGTTAACCTACTAGACCTGACTTCCGATCGTCATACAAAGCCCAACAAACCTGTACATTCTTTCATATATGGATATTTATAGTCAGTGTATGATTCCTTCCATACATCAGGCACCATAATAAACCCTCAGGATAGCACAATGGACAAGACCAGTACTTGCTCTCACAGAGCTGAGATAAACAAAGACTTCAGTTAAGGTCAGATCTCCTTGACCTTAAGAGCTATGAAGGAAACATCAGAGCAGTGTAGGAGAGGGCAGCGAAGGTCTTTCTGTGGCAGTGACATTGGGGCTCTCAGGGGTAGGCTCACTGAGAGACCAGGTCCAAGCCACCTCCGGGAGAGAAGGCTGACTCAAGAAATGGCCCTGCTGGCAGGAACACGACCCCTGTGGCTTCACAGGAGAGAGATAAGCTGCAGAGAAAGCAGCATGTGGACTCTCAGGACTGAGGCCCTCGTGACACATGAGATCTGGTCCCAGTGCCCCAGAGGAGTTATGGACAGGGTTATGAGCAAGAGGCAGTGATGACCTCTAAACCTCATGAAAATGACAAGAGGGCTTTTTGCAAATGATCACCAGAACCCTGTAAGAGATGGAGTCTTTGGGTCAAGGCCTCACCTTCCTGCAGTGGGGCAGTAGGGCAGTGGGGCACTGGGGCAATGGGGCAGTGAGGTAGTGGAAATCCTTAGTCCCCAAAGCTAAGCATCCCATCCCTTTGCATCATGCTTCTTTGAACACCACACCCCACCTCCAATCCAGGCCACACCATAAACTGTACCCCTCTCAGAGTGCCCTGCTGTCCTCCTGTTGGTGGACAGTCACTATGTGCCCAGCCTTCATTAAATCTCTTGCTTTGCATCACAAAGTCACAGTCTCCCCACTTTCTAGCTTCCTTGAGTCTCTGCTCACATTTCACCTTACCGGGGGAGATTTCTCTGAGCACCAAATCTGTCTTCACTCTTATTTACAGTAATCATCACCACATCACACATCATGAGTCTTTCTGCTTACCTCTTTACTGTCATCTACGATTACTAAATGTCAACTCCTGGGAGGCACAGCCTTTGCCCATGTTGCTCACCTTCTATGCCTGTGAGTACCCGGCACATAGTAGATGACTGATAAATATTTACTAAATGGAGCAGAGGCATCATCCCTGTCCTTTGTACCCATGGGCCCAGAGCCAACCTCAGGTCGGCTTCATTCATCAGGGTCTTCTCAGTCAGAGGAGGAGATGAAACCCACCGTGTAAGAAATTCACATCCTGCTGGAATACAACTCAGAACAGAATAAACCTGATCTCACCCTGCACACTCCCCTCGCTACTCTTCAGCCTCCTCCTGAAGGAGCGGCCCAGGAGCCTTATGGGGTGGATATTTCATGCTGGTATCTTCTAGCATGAATCTGGAAAGACATTCTTCTCTGAAGGAAGAAAAGGATCCATATGCATTTACGTCCACAAGAAGTAGTTGTGTTAAAAGGCAGAGGAAAACACATTCGTCTTCCTCTCTTCACCACACTGGGGTTGCCCAGCTGTAGACTTCATATGTTGCCAAGGCAGCCACCCCATCCATCCACTAATCAGGCTCTAAATAGAAGTTGAAATAAGAATCATTGAAGGTGCATGAGTCTCATACATAGCAGATTACCTGGAGAGAAAGATAGTAAAGAGGAATTGAAAGCCAGAAACTGACTCAGAGAAATGAGCTCTCCAGTGTACAAACCCTGCCTCCTCCAGGAAGCCTTCTTTAACTGCTCCAGTTCAAACTGGATTTCTGTTCCTCTAATCCATAAGCAACATAACTTTAGTTATTAGCTAGCAGTTTTCCAATGCTTCAATATAAGCACTACTTCCTGCTAACACTGCAGCATCATAAAGAATTAGGACTGTATCAAACACTTCTTCTGCATGTGAGCCTGCTTCCTAAAGCCATAGTGGGAGTTAGTAGAAACAGATTTTTCTAGGGATGCTCTGGTTAGTTAACAAGCAATCATTTTCCAATTTCTGTTCCTCTGATCTGTAAGCAACATAACTTTGTTTTTTGCATATCGTATCATTCTTATTTGCATAACTACTTACAATGTCATCATGTTTTACATACACGTGTTCATTTTGCTTACCCAAAATAACGCTATTTTTCTGCAATCATGGGAGTAACGTGAACATCCAGAGCCTAGAATTTCCCATCTGCTGGTAAATCTCACAACAAAGAGGCTTTTTGGAAGCATGGCTAATCTTTTCGAGAGATGTATTTCACAACTCAACTCTTATCTGATGTCAACAGAAACATATTTTTGCAAAATGTGGCTAGGATGCCAGAGTGCTAAATCTTAAGCTTAAAATATAGAACTGTGGAAGAGGCTGTGGGTAAATTTAAAAATAGAGAGTAATCTCATTATCCAAAGTTTTCTAAATAGTCTTAAAGCATAGGTCCCGAATGTCCAAGCTTGAAGGAAAAGAGTTTCCAATAGATGACCAAAGCCAGTAGTTTCCAAGCTTCTCTGGGAAAAGTCTTTCCTGCCATTTGGGTGAGCAGAGCTCAACTGGGAAAGACAGACTTCAAAGCAAACAAGAGAAAACACAAGAAAGGTGAATTCTTTTCCAAGATCATAGTTTCACTGTTTCTATTCTCATTTTAAATCTCTATTGCTTTTCTCTATCTCTCACTCTCAACTAAACTCATTTCTTATTTCAAGCAGGAAAAAAAACAACAATGAGGAAAACCACCACCATGTTTCCCCCCAAAGCTACCGAGATGCCATCATCTGGGCCCTTTGCTATCACCTGTCCACGTACTGTCAGCGCTCCTACCTGCAGCCAGCCTTCTGCCTACCTATTGAAGACACTGCTTTTGAAGAATTGTCTTTTCACGTGTCATTAACTCCCTGGGTCCACTGAATCCATCCATCCTCGTGAAAATAAATGTAGGCCCTCCCACTCACATCTCCTCAGCCTCTGTCTGAGTTCCCCACCCCTTTACACTGCCACACTAGAAATGTTTTTCTTTTCCTTCTACTTTCTCTCACCTCTCTCAAGCATACTCCTCCAGGCTTTTGACCTTAGGGACAACCACTAGTGAGTCACTAGTGGTCAGCTGGTTGCCAACCAATAGCTGTTCTTAGTCTCCGTCTCCCACTGCACAGAGACACTGATTGGAGTGGGTAACAACCCCACTCTTAGAGACCTTCTTCAAGGAGTGCTATTATTTGGGTCTCCTTCTATCTCTTTCACCTCACTGACTTTGTCTCCTGTGCCAGCTTTTCCTTATCTTTCCAGCATTCAAGTGACTCTAGGGCTCAGTCCTCAGATTTTCTCTCTTTCCATTCTCAGGAGATCTTACACATCTATTGAGTTCAATGTGCCAGATAGATACACAGCTATCTGAAGATTCCCAAGTATGTGTACTTTCTTTCAAATATTAGACTCACCCATTCACCCACTGTGCCGTGCCCCCATGTGACAAGCCAATAGCATTTTACACTGTACACATCAAAGATTCAATATTTCCAATTAATTTATTTCTTTAAATTGATATAAATTGTATATATTTACGGTGATTTACATGATGTTTTAAAATGTACATACATTGTAGAGTGGCTCAGTTGAGCTAATTTGCATAGAGACAAAAGAGAAGTGTAAAGATTTCTTAGCAGGGGGGCAGGAATGTAGCTCAGCAGGCAAAGTGCCTGCCTGGCAAGCACAAGGTCCTGAGTTCGAATCCTGATACAAAAATAAATAAATAAACATTTCTCAGCAGGAAAATATTACCACGAAGACAGGATGGAGACTAATAAATGTGTTGGAAGAAAAAAAACCAACGTCAATATTGAATGTAAAGTAGCGGGGCGGGGGGGGGTAATGTGGAAGAGTGGATTCAAGCAAGAGGGAAAAAAGCTTGTGCTAAACTGTGATACTGAGAGTAGCCGGTAGAGGGCAGCCATAAGAGAGACTGTGGAAACAGGATTGCTTAAGGCAAATTAAGGGTAAAGAATAAAAAGCCCCAAACCTGTTATCCTCCATAACTCTACCCTGACATACTGAAACGCGGGGCATCCCAAACTTCTGTCTGGTCTGGCCAAGGAAAGAGGAGACCAGTTCCAGAAGAACAGCACCTGCCATGTGGGTCTAACTAAGCCTATTCCCAAGATTTACATTCATATCCTGTGCTCAGTGATCCTGAGTGGAAATGAAATAGTCACTCTTCACAACCGTGGTATTAGTTTGAAGTGCTTTTTCACTGTAATGACTTTGGATGAGGGTATAAAGTGGGATACAAAAGATTGGAAGTGAATACATTTTCACTATCACTAAATTTTACCTATCATCGGTCTTGCTCCTCACAAAGAAAGCAAAATATCTTTGTCACTATCCTGCACTACATGGTTTGTTGTGACCCTGAACCCCCAATTCCTATCTGTCCTGTCAGTTTCATATTAACCTGCATTACAGTTTAAGTAGATTTTGAGACAGTTGTTAGCCTAGAAAACTCAGAATTGTTTGTAAAACTGTTAGTATTAAGAAGAATGCTTTGAGTTTTGAGCTATAAACTTATGTGAATTTTTTATGCTTAATCCTTCAATACAAAGAATAGGGTTTCTTTAGTCTATGTTTCAGATTAATATTTACATCTCTTTGCCAATTATTCACTATTGTACAGCTTATAAGAGGGCACAAAGTTAATAATCATATTACATAAATGACAGAGTAGGTTATTAAAATTTAGTTTAGTAGCCACCATATTTGTGATGATAATTACAGTTATGACTATGATTAAAGCAACCCCTGTAATCATAATAAGCTCAAAGATGATTTAATGCTAATTGCTCTACCATCAATAAATTAGAATACAGAACTGTGAATGGATACAGTACCATCATGAGGCAAGAGAATGCGTGTGGATATTAGTTACTAGATATTAGCTTTCTCCATGAGATCAGAGCAAGGAAAAATTTTGATAAACCCAGGTTTGATTCAGATCTGTTTGAATTAAATATGAGTGTTTTTCTTAAAACAAAATGCTCTAAATTTGAATTAATTTGAAGTTTAGAAAATGTACTGATATATTGAGACCCTCTTTTGCTACAAAAAAGAAAAGTAGTGTCATGGACCAAAGTCCCTGAAACAGATTAATGAAAGAAACAACCAATCCATCAAAATCAGATGCAAATAGCTACAAATGGAGCTGTGTTGGGTGCGGGGGAGGTTCCCATTGAAAAGGCTTCTGGAATGTTGTCCTGTTTTCATATTATTGCATATAACAGAAGGTCATTCTTGTCAGTCATAATAACAATGAGCTATGTATGCTTGACAATTATAGAGATGGATGGGTGAGATTTTGCAATTCATAAATCCTATAAAAGTCAATACACTTGCTCACTGATAATTTGTGTTTAACTCTACTCCACCATGCCCGCACCTCAATCCCATAGACACTTTGCAAGGCTACGGGAACAGCATGGCAGAGTCAGAAATCCAGAAGGAGTTAGTGCACTTTCAGACATCTGAGGCAGGAGAAGGTATGCTGAGCCAGCTGACAAGGTTCTCATGTCAGAGAAGAAAATAGCAAGCTGCGCATTTTATGCGAAACACGAGATACACTCATTTCACACGTATTTGCTACCGATGGAAATTTCATTTAATGATGGCTGGTTGTAATCCCAGCCAAGCGTTTGTAAAGAAGACATCGTTATACAAGATGGCCTCACTTAGAAGCAGCCACACAGAGACCCCAAGACACCATTGTGGCTGGAAATACTGATGATAGTGGTGACCTTAATTCAAGCAACTAGGAAAGTTCTGGAGAGGGAAGGAAGAAAGGAAGGAAGGAAGGAAGGAAGGAAGGAAGGAAGGAAGGAAGGAGAAAGAAAGAAGAAAGAAAGAAAGAAAGAAAGAAAGAAAGAAAGAAAGAAAGAAAGAAAGAAGAAAACTGTTGGTGATCGTCCATGGTATGAAGTGAACAAGTTTCAGTTATTTCATAGATGATGAGCGTTTGAAATCTTGAACTAATTCCCAGCCATTAGACTCCCTAGCCAAGTATTCCCAAAGCTTTCTTGACTCGCCGCACTCAAGGCTTAAGCTTCAGAGGCCTCCCACCAGCAGAGGACGCTGTTCCTCCGTGCAAGGCGCCGCACCCGTCCCTTGTTGCCAGCGCCGGTTCCCCTAGAAAACAGGCCACAAAGAAGAGAAAGGATTTCTGTCATCGGGCCGTTTTGTAAGTGTATTTTCGTACTTCAAACAAAGAGAGAAGGGACTCTTTTATCAGCTAAATTGAATTTAAATGCATTTGTGGTAATTCCTAAAGCTTAATTTTTAGAGAAATTGTGAATATCCTGGAGTAAAGTGCCAATAAGTGAAATGCCACTCTCAGAAATAAAAGCGTCAGGCACACTTTTCTCCTCTGGAGTTCAGAGCTCCCATTTAATGCATCTGATGACAGTGAATTTCAGTAGAGGAGGATGCTTCTCAAATTGATCACAATTCTCTCTGTGATTCAGTGAAACCAACATAAACAGCCAGGCTTTAGAATAAATGCAAAAAGTAAGCCATTCAAGTGAATAATCATTTATTATATAATGGAAATCTGACACGGGAGAGATGTGTCTACAAGGGGGAAAAAGTTTGAAGAAGAAGAGGAAGAAGATAGGTATTTTCTGGCAGGAAACAGATAAAACATAAAGACTTAAGAAAATGAGTACTATGAAAAGGAAAATAAGAAATGAGCTTGTTTCCCTGAAAGGAAGACCTGTGAAAAATACAAGCAGGATCAATTAGGCAGGGCCTTGTCTCTCCCAGGACGTGGCCTCTCATACATTTGACAGGTGTGTCCTTAGCATGCCACACTTGCTAAGAAACTTGAGGTGCAGACACAAAGCTAAATGCCACCCAGGGTCTCGGATCCTGTTTTCAGGCATGTTAGACTCTAAGAACAGACACAGACACTATGGAAACCATAATGCACAGGAGAAAGTAATAAATGTCATGAGAAAAATAGGTATGAAGTGTTACAAGTGACAAGAAGAGGGGTATCAGCCTGCCTTGATGGATGAGTCAAGGAAGACTTCATAAAAGGAACAGGTTTTCAGTTCGGCCATTAAGGCTGAGCAGGATGTCAAGAAGAGGATCTGAACATTCCTTATAAAGAGGCGAAATGACATGACTAAGGCTTCAGAGTTGGGAAAGTAATTTGTTTTGTAGCAGTGAGTGTCTGAGGAAGGAAGAACAGGGTACAAGCTTGCCGAGAGACTCCTGCAAACCGCATCCTGAAGGCCCTGGGAAGACAGGCTAAGGGATGTGACCTTGCTTGTTTTGGAAAGGGTGCTTGACTTACCTTTGTGCTTCATTTGCACGGGGCCCAGGATCTTCCTTGTGCAGTTCTGTGATTGCAAGGGAGGCTAGAGGGTAACAGTCAGGTTTCAGTAGATTCTGGAGTCTGACGGGCTAGGGAAGATGTGCCCAGCTAACAAAGCCGGGTCTCTTCCCAGATGCTGGCCTTAGCACACCTGCAGCTGACTGCTCGTGGTCAGAGATGTATAGTCTGACCTTGCTCAACAGCCAGTTGAATTAAGCTGGGCAATAACTTCCCCAAATTGGCTCAGTCAGAGCCCTAGACTGTAAATTTCAACCCAGAATCCTGTAAGTCTGAGATTATGGGAATTAATTTATTCCAATAACAAAATTTAGAGAAATACTCATGAATTCTTTATCTGAACATGGCTGTCCCTGCTTTCATTTCTAACCTTTGTAACACTGGATTATTTGCATCTTTCTTGAGTTCCTGAGATACCACAGTGTCCTTCCAATATTGCTCCCTCCTCCCTTGGTCTGGTTCACCAGTTTAATTTACTTGTAACCAAAAGAAGTTGACAGATATAAAAATTTCCTATCAAACATTGTAGTGAAAAAGTATTGAAATGTTTCCACAAGGGCATGATATTATCTAAAAACTATTTCAGAAACATCAGTTATCTTTTTAAGTTTTTTCTATCCCAATTCTGCATATCAAATTGATACTCTCTTTTTATCCATTTTATATGCACAGGACTTCAAGTATCTATTCCCAGTGAAGTTCTCCTGGTTCGTGCTCTGTTTTCTCTCTCTGAGACCATTAAGGTGAGTTTCTAAATGGTCCTCCTAACTCCAATCTACTTCCCTGATGCTGACACGGGTCTTTCCCAACTCATGTAAGATGGTATGGATTGGCTCAAAAACCTTGCCCATGTATTTCTATTGAAAAGTCTAAACTTTGCTGTGCAATATTCAAAACTCTTCAGTCTAGTCACAATCCACCTTTATACTGTTATCATCCACAGACAATAGTTTTGAAGTCCCTAGACCTCTGATCAGATCAGACCATGGATTTTCATAACTTTGGGTCTCTGCAGCCACCAGTACTATTCTCTAAGTTGGGATTGACATTTGTCTTCTTCTTACCCTAGTTATTCAGGATAAATATCCAGCCAGGGAAATATCATTCTCTTCAATACCATATAATCTTGAGCAGACAATTGTATTATAATTTCACTACAATACAGCTATTTGCACAGTAACATAAAATATCTTCTACTCACTTTTTTTAGAATCTAAACATAAATGTGTGATAAATATTTGAAAGACCTGCAGAAGGCAGTGGCAAATGAGAATTCATCAAGGCGATGAAGAACACATGTTCAGAGAGGTGTAGGGGGGATTCGGTTAAGTAGAGTGACTATCACCAAACAGCGCCGCAAAGACGGGCTTATCCATGCCCAGACAGAAGTCTTGGGGAGAGTCGAGGGTGATCACTGAAGGGAAACTGACAGGAATGGCTAGAGAAGTGAGATACCAGAATGTGAGGGGGCGAGGAAGAAAAGAAAGCAAGAGAAACAGTTTAATACTGAGGAACTAGAAAACCAAAATGAAGGTAACGGGAGGAACAGCAAGGCCAGGAAGGGGCGACGGGCACTAGAATTATCCTACAAGAAGGCATAAACTGGAGGGACCAACCTTGTCAAGGGGCAGAGGAACTTTCTCCTTGAGGGATTAATGGGCAATTAGTTTGGAGGGAAAATAAGACGTATTAATTCCCAAAAAAGGAATAAGTAGAAAGAAATGGTCCTGGGTATTAACAGTTGTCACTCTGTGCAGCAAAGAATATTTCTGCTGCCTCTGTCAAGAACTGTCCCCCAAGCAACACCCATCCAATATAGACTCAAGAAAAAGGGAGAACTGTAATTTCATAGAGGGACAGACATTAAGGACGTAAAGAAAGCAAAGATCACCTGAGTTGCATCCACTTCAGATCAAGGGCACCCTTATAATCACATTTAGTTACACATGGATGGGTTGTGGAAACAGCTGGGTGGACTTTAATTTAATTTAACTAATTGATTTATTGGTTTCATTAATTGCTGTCAAAGGATACAAATACTGTCCCCAAGGGCCACAGTTTAGCTGGTCATCACTAGACCTTCTAGGAAAGAAATTGGATTTCTTCCTTCAGCCCTGGAGGTGAGCTATCAAACAGCAAGCAGGTTTTAACAATGCAGCGCTGTAGAAAATAAAGACAAAGCGGAACCTATTGCTACCAACAGTGTCTCCTGACTCCTCATTTTCCTCCATGACAAGGTGTCTTTGTCCATTAGTCTTTTTAAATTCCTTTTTATCACAGTAAATTACTTTCGTTCCTTCCCCCAAGCACTCCATCTCCACTATTCTTTTCTTTGGACTTCATTTCTCAGTTTAACACTGACTTTTCTATAGCTTTCATAAATGCCATCAAATCTTCTTTGCATGTAAGTGAGATGTATTTTTTTGTTTTTGTTTTTGTTTTTGTTTTTGTTTTGGTACCGGGGATTGAACTCATGACCTCGTGCTTGCCAGGCAGGCGCTTAAGCCACTGAGCTAAATCCTCAGCCCTGTAAGTGAGATGTAGATCAATAAATGATTGATACAATTATTAACTCAGAATTATAAAACAACTTGTTTGTTTTTCCTGCTAAGTTTTCATCCTTGGACATAATACTAAAGCCCAGAACCTTGAGATATAGATATTTCACTGCTTGTTAGTTTTGTTTTTTGTTTTTGGATCGCTGCTGTTTTTAAAGTAAAATTAATGCCTACTCATTTTTTTCAAATAAAAATTTGAAGTACTGAAAGGAAAGTAAAAATAATACTGAATCTCATATTTATTTCCTTTTGATCTTTTTCTCCTGCATACAGATAAGACAAAATCTCAGCCAAAAAAGGTTAAATGCTGAAAAAGAATAAAATTTTCACAGTGAATTATTCAGTAGCACACCTAGGCAAAACAGCACCTCTCATCATGGAACAAAATCAGGTAGAATAACCTCCTTTAAACATTCTGTTCTCCCTCCCTTTCTCAGATTTAACATCTTTAGGACTAAAGAACTTGTATTGGGCCCAGGGATTTAGCTTAGCAGCATAGGCGCCTGTCTGGCAAGCACCAAAGTCATGAGTTCGATCCTCAGTTTAAAACAAAAAACTTGGGTTTTCCTTTATAGGTGATCTGTTTCTTTTCTCTGATGGCTTTTAATATTCTGTTCTTATATTGAATTTCTGGGATCTTGATTATTATGTGTCTAGGTGTAGCTCTGTTTTGGTTGTAGGTGGCTGGAGTTCTGTATGCTTCCTACATCTGCATATCATTTCCTTTTTCTATGCTTGGGAAATTTTCCTTAATGATTTCTGTGAATAGCCTTTGCAATTCCTCTGTTTTGACTCCTGCTTCTTCATTCACATGCTTTATTCTTAAGTTATAGATCCTCTTGTCGTCCTCTAGCCTTCCAATTGTTACTGCCTGCTCCCTTGTTATTTTGAAGAGATCTTCCCTTTCATGATCACACATTGCAAGCCTGTGCTCAATTTTTGGTAGTCTACCTTTGGTTTCTTTCAAGCAGTTTTGCCAGTTTTCTATGGAGTCTTTAGTTTCCTGATAATCT
The DNA here is from genome assembly GCA_004027295.1 of Dolichotis patagonum. Lineage (NCBI taxonomy): Eukaryota > Metazoa > Chordata > Mammalia > Rodentia > Caviidae > Dolichotis > Dolichotis patagonum. The sequence continues at coordinate 77,417 of PVJX010003482.1, read as the reverse complement.
CTTTGAATTTGCTTCATGAATTCTAGGTTTTTCTTGTTTTCTTCATTAAACATTTCTCTCCTTTTGTGTTCCTCCATTCTTCTGTCTGTGTCTTCTTGAGAGGTGCCCAGCCTTTCTTTTATTAATCTA